>OX377204.1:81920394-82029904 GCA_947396885.1 Heligmosomoides polygyrus polygyrus | reverse complement strand
TTGAAAACATCGATTTTTTGACCGGTTCTCATCGAAGACGGCTTCTAGGCCGCGCCAGACGGACGATGACGTCATCGAAAACCGAAGTTTCCGAAACTGGCCGACTTTGGTACCGTTTCATGGAGCTTTTCGTGGTGAATTGAACGGTGTTACTGCGAGCAGCAAGAACTGTAATCTGGGCGAGTAAGAGCGCAAAGAACATCGACCGTTGTTGTGCTAAATTGCACGCGCGAGCGTGTTCGGAGCGCGATAATTCTGTCAGCTTACAATCTTTCTGGCCGAAACGTGTGGTTTCCGTACGCAGTAATATGCTCTAGTAAATAGCCAAAGCATAGCAAATTATTTTACGAAAGGGCAAGGTTACGGCGGTGTGAATATGCAGGTTGGGCATGTGTGACACGATTTTTTCAGAATTCGATCGACTGCTGCGGGTACACGAGGCGAGCTAACGGCATGCAAACTTGAGGACGAGTAAAGCACCGAAAGCACTTTACGATGCCGTGCTCGCAGCTCTCTAGATGCCTAAACTGCTTTAGCACAATCTGCCATTTTGGAGCGGCGGAGGGCGAAGGCGAGGTTCAAAAAATCGATGTTTTCAAAATTGGGCGAGATTGATACCGTTCGATAGGGCTTTTTAAGCTGAACAGAATGGTACCCTGGCTGTTGCTCAAAAACTCGAATGTAGGCAAGTAAGGGCGGAAGGAACCTCGCCTTCGCCCTCCGCCGCTCTAAAATGGCAGATTGTGCTACAGCAGTTTAGGCATCTAGAGAGCTGCGAGCACGGCATCGTAAAGTGCTTTCGGTGCTTTACTCGTCCGCGAGTTTGCACGCAGTTAGCTCGCCTAGTGTACCCGTAGCGGTCGACCGAATTCTGAAAAAATCGTGTCACACATGACCAACCTGCATTTTCGCACCGCCGTGACCTTGCCAATTCGTAAGATAATTTGCTGTGCTTTGGCGCTTTACTAGAGCATATTACTGCCTACGGAATACACACGTTGCAGCCAGAAAGATTGGAAGCTGACAGAGTTATCGCGCTCCGAACACGCCCGCGGTGCAATTTGCGAGCTGTCGTGCCGAGTCGATTGATAGGTTCGATCCTATATACATTGTTGTGCTACACAGCGCACTCCAAAGTCTTGCCGGGACAAAGTGCAGCAATTCCTGAGTAGAGCGGCTGAGAATTTCCCATAAAACTCCCTAAATGCTCACTCTACAAACTGTCCCCCACCCCCTCGATTGATAGGTTCGGTCCTATATGCATTGTTCACGGCGCACACTGAGGGGATTGCTGGCATGACAAAACACTTGATGCCATGCTTGAGATGCTCCGAGAACATGCAAGTCCTGGAATATAAGCTTCTTCAACAGCAAAAAGTCAGCTCCAGACATTTTTGACCACCCACTGCGGAAATGTTGGCGAAGTTTTATATACGATTGTGTACATCTCGAGGAGACGAATCGAACGGTACCAACCGTTTCCCAAAAAACCTCAAACTAGAGGAATTGTGAGCCTGCAACGGTTTTCGACGCCTTGCGGCCGACAACTCGTCCGCATGTCATTTTGGCGAGTTATAACAAAAAGACGCAAAAACCGAAAAAGTGCGGTTTTTTTTTTGGCGTCTATTCAAAAGACGCGTCCGGTACTGTAGCTGCGTCATCTGAATTCAAACAGAACTTGCTGTAGAAACACGTAACAGCTCACATCTACCATATAATGCAACACCACCTAACATTAACCACCTAACATTATTGCACCACAACAGGATGAGTAATTTAGTGAATTACGTGTTTACCAATGCATACCAAAAAAGCTTGGAAACTAACGATAATAGTGATCCACTGTTAGCTAATATTTTTACGTCGAGTTGGACACTTTTCCAAATCGAAATGGTCACCTTTCAAACCAAATTAGACAGTTTTTAAAACACACTAGAACTTTGCAAATCAATTTGGAGACTTTCCAAGTCAAACTTGACGCTCTTCTATGTGAGCTTTGAGGGTTTTTGCAAAAAATCAAAGCGAACTCTTCCAAATCAAAATGACCCTCAGGAAGGTTAAACTACAGGCGCAATAACATGGTTAGAATAATTTTTGAATTTTTGAAGAATTTTTGTTCAAGAAAATTTGGTATCACTTTCTCTGAATTTTTCTAAAAGTTTATCTGCCCCAATAAGTGTAATGATTTAATAAAATTTTTATTTTGAGAGAAAATGACAAAGCAGAATTTGTCTTAGAATAAAGAGCGTAAGCAATCATATAGCGCAGAGGTTAAGAGAGGTTAAGATCACGGCATGCACTCGAAAAGTTCCATCGTTGTCTCATCGTTTACAGGTTTGAAGCTCCATGAAAACAAAAATTTTGCTGTTAATCGAATAAAAACCGCTACATCTTGAACGGGGGCACGGCGCAATCTCTTTTTTGGCACCATAAAATGGCTTCATTCCCGCTATTAAAAAGCTTTGGACTACAATTTTTTTGAAGAATAAAAATTTGTAAAATTTCAAACAATGTGTTCACTTATTGGGTAGATGAATTGAAACTTCAAAGAAAGTTGTTCTAAAATTTTCCTTTCTTTTTCATTTTTGGATAGTTTCTAGCTTAATAAAAAGCTCATTCCGATTTTTAGGAATTTGATTGGATTTCAAAAGTCTTAAACTAACTTAGAAAGGTGTTTAGTTTGGTTTGAAAATTATTCGATTTGATTTGAAAAAGTGTCCAATTTGACGAGAAAGTAGTACAAACGGAGACGGGTTTATGCTAAATGTGGTAGAGAAATATTTGCTCAAAAATGCTAAAAAATATTATGAAACCATCCAGTATTTTGTTCGATAAGAGAAGTCTAGCATAAACACTTTAAGATGTTTAATTCTTAGTGTACACCTTTTGATCAACGCATGGAATCTGCTGAGCACCAGGTTGCCTTAACAACTACAGCTCTTTTGACATGATGTGAAAGAACTTTGATGTGCGGAATCTCTTTATAATATCGTACACCTTAGACACGAAAAATTTGATCATGATCACAACAAAAAATCGAGGCAGAGCCTCCTATAACTTTACAGCTCAAACGGATGCCGCAGAGATACTATAGTTTTTTCTTCATTTGTGGAGTCTGCCAATACTAAACATTTTCTGTTGATTCTGCTTAATTTTGTTTAGACTTTCTTACAGAAAAATTTTATTTTTCTCCCATTTACGTAATACTTTTTTCGGGATATACCGAAATGTTTATACGATTCTTTTGCGACGGTGTGCAACTATGTTGCAGCTGCTTCTTTAATCTCATAAGATACTAGGTGACCATGGGACTTTGAGATGAGATACATATCACTGGGTGCGGCTTCGAACGCTGATTCCAAATATATGTTCCGTTTCTGCTGCGCGCATCTGTGAACGGAGCCATAGATCATTTTCGTAGCAGGCTCCTTTGCCCTCTTGGTCCACGAAGAGCGGGCCAGTCACAAGAGAGCGAGCTTAAGTAGAGTTGAAACTGCGATGCAGGCCAAGCCGTGGTGGCGCAGGGGGTAGAGGGGCGGGGTGGTGAGACAGGGTGGGTTATGGTTCGAGTCCACTGTGGTGAGGGGTTTTTGCACTTCCTGAAAAAGCCACGATCAACCAAAGCCCTCTATGTCAAATTGCAACGGGAAAGGTCACCAGAAAAGGTTTTTCTTCATGCTGACAACTTCATACTGGCAGGAAGATACAGTCTATCATCAATAGTTGCAAATAGCATGGCGAGAAGCCGAACAATGCGTTGCACTAGCAACTGTGGAATAATACTACGAAATGTTCAAAACATAACAGTTGTTGGCAATGACCGCAGCGGATAAGAAATACATCAGTGCAGCCGCTGTAAGAGCAGTGCTCTACATGTCAGTAGGCAAACAATATTGAATTGGTGTATCATACCTCCCGGGGTGACTGTGCAGGTATTCTCAGCGTACCATGAGTACGTGAGAAAGGTTCTGAACCTTGGGGGAGAAAATTGACTGCTAATCAGCGAACAATTCGAAGAATTGAGTCGCTGGAGTGAAGTGAGAACTTTATACCGTGTGTCAATAAATGAGAGGTGCAACGTTTGTACATGCTTTTGAATGGCAAGAAGAAGTGTACGTCTAATGGTTGTATTTGTGATGTTGCTCCTACCGGAATGTTCATCACTTTCACTCTAGTAGGATCTACAAAAACTGATGGAATGGTTCCTGATCCTTGAATGGCTTCCAGCTGTCGACCAAGAGCAACGTTTGGGTGCCGCTGATACCTTCTTCTCTTCTGATCCTCTTCTGATCCGCACTGATACCTTCTTCATCCTCGATGCTCACGCACTGCGCAGTTTCGCAAGATGAATGCGAAACTGCTGGCCATTTTCTTCTCTTGCCTTGTAGGAAAGCGTGAAGTATCGGAAGGACCGAACTCCTCCAAAAGGCAAGCCAACACAACAGCTGGTGAGAACGTAGTTTGGAAGATAAGTCGGCAGTATTGTCCTAACCGACTCCGTGTGTCGAAAAAAAATCGCTCAAGGGGTTATTTACGGCACTGATCTCACTTGTAAGTATGGGTGGTGGGATCATGGTAATCGATTTCGCACAAAGGTCGCCATTTGGCATAGAGAGCTTTGGTTGATCGTGGCGGATCTTTTTAGGAAGTGCGAAAATCCTACACCACCGGGGACTCGAACCATAAACCACCCTCCACCACCCCTGCTCCACCACGGCTCGGCCAGCAGCGCAGTTTCATCCCTACTTGAGCTCGCTCTCTTATGACTGGCCCGCTCTGCGTGGACTTAGAGGGCAAAAGAGCCTGCTACGAAAATGGTTCATTACTCCGTTCACAGATGTGCACAGCAGAAACGGAACAGCGGTATTATATTTGGAATCAGCGTTCGAAGCCGCATCCAGTGATATACGTCTCATCTCAAAGTCCCAGGGTCACCTAGTATCCTTCCCTTGTCAGCTCTTAATTAGCACCTAAACAAACATTTTGTGCATCACAACGCAGACGTTCTTACAAATGAAAATATAGCCCTCGTTGCAATTGAACTTTAGCGGGGCAAGATGGTCGAGGCAGTCTAAAGGCGTGCAATTAGAGGCGATATATCTGAGGGTGCGGTCTCCGTTTCAATTGCTAAAGGCGAGCCTTTTTGAACTGCAAAATTGTGTGTATGTATGTATGTATGTATGTATTTATGTATGTGTGTGTGGCGTGTGGTGTGTGGTGTGTGGTGTGTGGTGTGTGGTGTGGTGTGGTGTGTGTGTGTGTGCGTGTGTGTGTGTGTGCGTGTGTGTGTGTGTGTGTGTGTGTGTGCGTGCGTGTGTGTGTGTGTGTGTGTGTGTGTGTGTGTGTGTGTGTGTGTGTGTGTGTGTGTGTGTGTGTGTGTGTGTGTGTGTGTGTGTGTGTGTGTGTGTGTGTGTGTGTGTGTGTGTGTGTGTGTGTGTGTGTGTGTGTGTGTGTGTGTGTGTGTGTGTGTGTGTGTGTGTGTGTGTGTGTGTGTGTGTGTGTGTGTGTGTGTGTGTGTGTGTGTGTGTGTGTGTGTGTGTGTGTGTGTGTGTGTGTGTGTGTGCCTTCGCTTCGCCAACGTTGCTCCCTTTTCACAGGTCATGAAAACGTGACAATGCCGAGACGAGACATTTGCTCTGCACGAGCCGTTAGATAATCCTAGTTATTTACGAAATCTTCACTAATTTTTCAAAACTTCGCAGTCAAACGTTAATTGCAGGAATTACGTTTCCTTCATCTAGTAGAGCGTTTGCAATAAACATCTCTCATATCAAAGGCTTCTTATCTTCTGAAGTAGAATAAAACAAAGGGAATTATATTGGGGCACAAGGCATGATCCTTGGGTTTGAACTGCCCAATTTTCATTCCCCTGGTACCTGTGATATGCACTAAACAATTCTAAAATAACAACAGCCTTGAAAAAACATGTACAAAAAATAAACACCTACACCAAGGGTATTGTAATCCACTTGAGAAAGATGGAAAATTTTGTCAGGGTCGGCGAAGTTTTGGTCTCGCAGCAGAGAAACAAGATCAGGAACCTCAATAGCGTAGAGCTCTTCCATAAAATTCACCATCTCCACAATATCTCTCGGAGCAGTGGTTTTGCCGTAGTCGACTCCTACGTCGGCAGCAACAGTTTTTATCTAAAGGTTTAATTCCAGTAGAAGTAAGCCTGAAAGAGAAGTAAACTACTGAATTTTGTGGGTTGTATCACCTCTATCACCTTTCGCTGCGTTTACAACAGGGAGCTCTAGCGGATTCCAGCAGCGTCTTCATTTCCCGCTGTCGCGCGGCTAAGTGGGTGGGGTCCTCCTAGCTCGAAGGACACAAAGAGCGCCGCATCGTTCGTTCAGAGCGTTCAGGAAGAAATCCGTCCAGCGCGTTGGTGTTCTAATGACATCTTGCGGAATCCAGCTAGAGACGGTCCTTATCCAGAGGTGTCAGCGAAGCATATTGAGTGGCCGGTTCACTTGACTCTCGACGACTTGACGATGTAGCAGCGAATCTGATCTTCGAATGTACGCGAAGCTCGGAATTCCAAAGCTTATCTCTCAGTTCCTCGTTGATTCTTCGTTGCGCGTGTTTATCCTGCATCCGTTGGGCACAGGTCTCATAGAACGCTAGGACACGTGGAAGCGGTATGAATGCGTATTTGGCCATAAAATGAAGTGACCAGATGATAAACAAGTCAGCGCTTTATCTTTCCCAGAGAAATCTGGTACCCATTCATCGATCCCAGAGGGATGGAAGCATTGGTGAGTCGGGCGGGAAATCTAAACCAAGAACCCGGTATCGGATGCATGCGGCCACCAGCACCTCCTCCGTCTGCGCTACGCGCGCTCGTTGGAGAAATTAGTTGAGAAAATGAATTTTTAATGACTGGGCCTAACCATAAGTACCATATCCGCCTCGTAGAATTATTGGCCAGAATTTAAGAATGTTTGATAGAGATCGTGTTATGTTTTTAATTCAAATAACGGTTTATGGTTTTCAAAGCGCTGCAAGCTCCTGGTAAAGAAGGCCAGATTTACATCTATAACCACCTCAGGGTTCTGTGTTGGCTCAAGTTCTGTGTCTTCGAAATCTGCACACGGGGTTTCGGGGCATTGATCTTTCGGAAAACGTCCAGAACAGCTTCACGAAAAACTTTATGATGAGGTTTTTTAAAAATAAATTACAGTTTTATTCCAAATGTTTCTCAACGGTGTTCCATCAGTGAAGATTTGAAGAAAAATTTCCTAGATTATCTCGAAATAAAATTCTTTTCATGGAGCAATCAATTAACACAACAGATTTCTTTGATGAGTGAAAATAAAAAATCCATAAGCGGAAAGCTCGAACTTATTCCTTCGCTTGCTAAGTTACGAGTGAGGACACATTTGCTAACCTAACTTATTCTCAAGGTCTTGATCTTATTGCTTGACAAGTGCACTATTTTTTTTAATATACCAGCTACCCATACACCTCTAACCATTTCTAGTGTTTGCTATAAGAAAGGTGATATGTGAGGAAGATCCGAACGACTATATAATCGCGATGTAGTACTCTCAAGAAATCTATCACGATGACGACGAGAGCGATTTTCGCGTGCCTGGTGCGTGGGACGAGGCGCGCCGCATAAATGTGGCACGACTTATCGAGATCCATTCGTCCAAGGATATTTTGGGATGCCAAATATGCTAATTTTCCTCTCAACAGTTACGGCCGGCTCCCCCCACAAGAGAAACGTATTAAACGGAAAGGTTTGAGTGGAATGACATTTAAGAATTGAACAGTATAAGTTTCGTAACACTCAACACCTTGCCTAAAACCGGTGATGTCGTTTTCTTCACAGATTTGACTGCTCCCTTGTTTGTTATCCAACTACGCTCCGACTGGGTCAAGTATCCGGTAAAAAACTAAAAGCGGGCGCCAGGAAGCGCAATAAGAAGCTGCGCTGGTTGTCGCGGGCAGCTCTGTTCGGTGTTCTCGGCTCGGATCTTGTCTATGATAACGAAGCCTTCGATCTCTCCATGACACTGAATTGGCACCAAACTTGTCTGGGAAGGACAAAACACTGACATGTTCATTGGCTGGCCAGGTAACTAAAAGTCAGTGTATAGGCCAAATACGCATTCAAATTGCTATCAGGATATCCCGTAAAAGGAGAAGCATGGGACATCCCGATAAGAGTCTAGTTTACGCCGCTTTTTATTATTAAATTTTTCTTTATTATCTTAAAAAACACGCAAGTGTTCACAAATATATTGCCGCTACTGAACAATTAATACGAACAGCAATTTCCACTATTACAATTATGACACAGAAACGGTTTAAAATTTGTTTGGCAGAAATGTTTGCTATTGGCGGCGACGAGCGACAAGTGGACAAGTGTAGGATCCCGTCACGATTCGTGCCCCTCCGCGGATCCCAGTGGGAGTATACCTTAGGCCTGAGTAATGTTCAGCTGTACTATAATCTAATCAGAGCAATCGTTGAAGTCGGACGAAACACAATTATGCGCAAAATTACGAGGCATTATGTGATAACAACCTTGTATTATGAAGCAGCTAAAAACGATGGCCAAGAAGAGCCAGGAAAGGCAGAAAATATGGAAATCAACCGTTGAAGTACTCACCAGGTTAAGCATGAATTCAAGGAAGATTCCTCTTACACGTCCTTTAATTCCACTTCGTAAAAAGGTGAAGATGTTATTGCGAGGATAAAACTAAAAATTTAAACTTTTTCTAAGATGCTGGTACCTTTTAGTAGTAACAATAACGTCTGATCATATTCCGTTCAAAACGCTTCTCTTATTTTTCGGTTTTTTGATTTCGATTGTGCAAGTTGACGGGTTTCAATCTCGTCGTCACTATAACCACGCAGTCGTTTTTAGGGCCGGTACCAACTGAAGATCACGGAGTTCATGAGGAATGCTTGGAAATATCGAGCGTCATGTTCAAGTTCATACATATAGGCGAAGGGAGGCTCAAACCTGGGAGTTGTTCTGTCTCACTTATGGTAGTGGCTCACCAAACCTTATGCGGCTTTTGCTTTCGATATAACCTACTCGCAGGGTCCAATTTGCTCGCGATAAGGGATGTGGGATGATGGAGTTTTTTCCTCCGTGTTCCAATTCCAGTTCTTGGCCCAATAGTGGTCTCCCACTCCATGGTTGGTCTCGAGCACTCCAAAAGGCCACCGTTCTTGTTCACTCAGTTCCCCTCTATTCAATGTACATTCAAAAACTCTCAACGGAGGTCTGTTTGCACATACCTACCGTAACCTACAGTAATCGACCACAATTTCAAAACGAGATGATAGATCAGTGATTAGCATCCCAAATAACCCCACTGACGAAGATTGAGATTGAGAGTCATTGGAGATCATGACCCAACAGTCTTATTCACCCGCATATATCGTACTCCACCGCACTACTAAAGGCCGATGACAGATTCGTGATCAACATTCCAAATAAGCCTCAACAAACGAAGTTTTGGAGAGTTTTTTCGGCCTTTTCCCAACGTCTGTAGTCGCGGAAGTATAAAACAACGCATTCATGATTTGTGCACGTTTGCATTCGTTATTCAAAAACATTTGTAGAAATGGGCAGTCAAAGAAAGACATTTTTATCCGTACTTTCCGTCATCTAATTCTAATAGGTGATGTCTCCGTTTCCCAATTTTAGATAAGCGAAAAAGGCTTAATCAACCTCCCTCATGAAATGTGATGTCCAGTTTGTTCTGTACTGGCGAATACTTCGCTTTTGCCATGTACAAGTTTAATTTATCAATATAAGGTTGACAAAGTACGTGGTGTAAAAACGGAGCGCATAATTGTTACTTAACAATTTTGTGCTTTCAATAAAAATTCGTAGTAAATATTGACTCACTGAAAGAAACGCACTAGTGTACCTTTCATCGTACACGACCCTCGGAACAATTGAATGAAGGACGGTCGTGTTACTATTGAAAAAAGCAAGCAACCAGGTGAAGTCAAACTTTTTACTGATCTCCTCCTCATTCATTCTTTCCTCGCTGAGCATTGGAAAATATCCGTACTCCTAAAAACCCAAGTAATTAACTGGTTCTAAGCGGAGTAACCTATAAAGTGCCTTACATTTACTTCGATATTAATTTGCGTTATTGATAGTTGATTGCAATAAATTATACTACTCTAGTCACGTACAAAAAATTTGGGACACGTAAATTACTCACTTAGAACCACAAACACCAATTTCGAAACTTTCTGAATACATTTTGTTCTTGTGTTTTGACAAGAATAAAAATTGCATGGTTGGCATAAAATAACCACCACCCCGCTTCGATGTTATAGTTCATTCGGCAATTATGTCATTTTGGATATTAAATGTAAAGATAGTAAAACACTTACTAACATACACTCTGACAAAGAAAAATATTTAAACTTGTTATCCATGGATTTCTAGGCAAACTTACTCAATGTTGTGGTGGAGATAAGGCAAGGCGGGAAAATGGTTGGGATTGAAAATGGGAAAACGAAACACATTCTCAAGCGATAGACTATCAGTGAGTCAGCGAGCAACAAAAACCTAGCGAAGGTTAGGTTTACGGACAATTCTTCAGCGCAATGATAGAGTTGAAAGGAATATCGGTATGCCACGCATAGCGATTAGGTGAAGCAGACAAAAGGCCTCCGCACACTTTTGCGGCAACGCGGCAGCCCTGTCTATATCTATCAGTGATACTGCCTGCCCTGTCCTTCATCATAGAGCAGGGACGCAGAGCTCGCCGGTAGCGGCGAGCACAGCGGCGCCGTCCAGCGGGGCCACTGGCCGGCAGGCGGCTCCGCTGGAGCGGCACCGCCGAGTATGGCCTATGTCATACCATCGCTCTTCGCTAGCGAAGGCGATGGACAACTAACATAATTGGGGAAGGGACGTTGTGGAGGGGCAGACGCCTGTAGCAGTTCTTCGGCAGATTCCGCCCAGCACCGAGCACGATGCGCCGATTTTCGGTATTTGCTCTTAGCATGAAATGCCTTCAACTTCCTGAGGAATATTGTGCAGAGAGCTACGCTGTGTAAAAGAGCTTGAGCTGTAAAAGCGAGCTGACTACAAATATACAATTTTCACGTCGAATTGGACAGCTTTTCAATCAGATTGGACATATGTTGCTACTGTGCTGCAATCAAAACTCTTACGCCAGAGAACCGGGTTTTCTGCTTTCCGAGCAACGATGCTTCGCCTTACACCACTGGCGGTGTTTGACCGCACATAACATCAGCGATATCACCGAGGCCTATCAGCACCCACCCGTGATAGCGGTATGCGCCGGCCTCAGATATCAGCGTGTTTTACTATCTTGCAAACGATTAAGTTGAAGACCTTAATAGTAGCAATGTTTTAACACATCTCTTTAAGCCTGTAGGTGCTGGTAAAGTGGTTACATGTCGTTACAAGATGTTTTGCTGCAACCAAAACTCTTGCGTCGAACGGAACTAGCCCGCATCGTGTGCTTTCCGGAGAGCTGCTCTACACCTTGCACCACCCTTGTTTGACCGCACTCGGGGTGCACACGAAATCCTGAGCGTTAAATTTTTTAACCAATTTTTAACCGGAAACAATTTTCCTTGAATTTCCAGTAAATTGTTAGATTTCATTAAAATACACAATTCGCTACGAGCTATTGTTTGAAGAAAAAAATAGGAAAAACGTTTTGTGTCCCTACTTCAAAGATGAACAACTAAAGTTCAATAAACGCAAATGCCACGCTACAATCGAACATAAATAATTCGCCACCAACAAAATTGTGGACAGCACACGGTTTCTATGTTCTCCTCCGCCGACGCGGGGAATGCATAGAAACCCAGTGGAGACACGAGCATGGTCAGGATTTTAAGATGGAGAATGAGGGTGGACCACCCCCCTCCCCCTCGAGTTCGCGAGACGACATTTTTCCCATTTTTCCAACTGTTGTCTCTGATTGATTTTCCTTTATCCAATAAATCTTAGGGAAAACCTATATCTCCGCTAAAAGATCAATAATATCCATTTATATGGGCTGCCTGATAGAAACTTCCCCACTGGGGCCGGATTCATCAGCGACTTACGTAACATCGCTCACCAGCCGCGTTATCTAAGCTTTTCGCCTACAGTTCTCCGTTAAATTTACGTAAGTCTAGCCCCTGCTTGAAGCCCTTTTGTAGGCTATCATAACCACGCAACTCCCACACCGATAGTTAGGCCTGGGTACTGTTCCGTATTTTCCCACTAATTTCCAGGATTTGCAGCTGATTTCTCATATCATATGCCTATTTTCTAATACGGCGCTAAACGATAGCTCCTTGTTAGCTCGTTATTATATACTATGGTAGCATGATGCTGTGAAGCACCTCCGTTGGCGATCATAATCACGCAACTTCCAACCCGACCAGTTAGGTCTGGCTATTTTTCCGTATTTTTCCATTAATTTGCTGAATTTTCCGCGAATCCCCCTAGTTTACGATAAATTTCAGCAAATACACCGATCGGTAGCTTTAAGCGCGTTATTATGTACTATGAGGAAGCGTTTATATGCGCGCAACGTGCGACGCGATGTAATGGTAAGCTCCTGCTATCTCATCGAGGAAATTCCGAAAAATCATCACCGGTATACCATGTGCTTAAAACAACATCCAAGTGACTGAAGGCGGTAAATTTTCTGTGCCTATATATGACATATAATTAATTAGCAAAGCGAAATGTGGTATGCTGTTTATATCTGAGGTGTTATGACCCTCTCGGATCACGATGGCCAGTCGCAGCTATGCCCAGCTCGAGGTATAAAAGCGAACGTATGGCTCTGAGGAGAAATAAATCCCTTTATCTGACAGACTATCGTATCCATTTGAATGATTGGTCTCTTTGCATCAGAAGGCTCCAACTGGTCACCCCAGGAACAGGAACAGATCCTAAGTAGCAGGTAGATTTGGGGCATTGGCCGATTGTAGTAGGTCGCAAAGAATTTCGATTGTAGTGTGAATATAAAGGTAATATAAAAGTAGTTTAATGAAGAACCACCAAACACTATGAGACGCTGTTCCAAAACAACGCATTCTTTAAACTTTGGAGCATGATAAATGCTGTGAACACTTTTTGAGTTATGGCACCGGCCTGTGCAATGTTACATGTATTAAAAATAAAAAAGTAAACCAACTTTAATCTTTTCCCACAAAAAATGTATCATTGAAACTCCATTTTGTTTCCAGTCTTCTTCTGCAGTCATACATTTATCATACAGGGCAGCAGCTTGGGTAATCACCTTTGACGGCGAATTTTCGACCGACCGGAGAGCTTCTTAAATAAACGCTGAATTACAGTAAAAAAACAAAGGATAAATAACAATGGTTGGCATTGATTATTTCTATAAGGGACGTTCAACGAACTAAATGCGTATTTTTAAAACCCTACTTGCCGTTACTAGCCAGGATACTTATCTATAGATAGCTACACGGTACAGATCTACTGAATGATTGAAAGCTTAATTGCCCTGAATGGGAATCGATATGTAAAACTCGATTCAAGGTGCGTGCGAGAGAGAGGGATTTCGACGGTGCACCCTCAACAGTAGCCGCGCCCAACAGTAATAAACATCGAAGCAAGGCCTAGGGCAATCACGTGTAATAATTTTTACACCATTTTCAGTTGAAGTTCACCGTTGTCCGAACCAAATTAAACGTTCTTCAAAACAAATTCAACGTTTTTCAGACCAATTTCAACGTTCACCTGGAATCTTCTCTTATTATATAAACGGAGCTCTCCACTTTTTCTTGTCATTGGGCGATTTGCGATGTCTGCAGGCAACAGGAGCAATGATCAAGTTCAACAATGCTGCCGATAAAGTCGAGTGTCTCGGAGTTAGAAGTCGAGTTGGTGTTAGTCGAAGGAAGGATCACACGAAGCTGCTCAGATTGTTGGTGTTATAAAGAACACTGCCCGAAGCATTATCAAGTCGTACAAACGAGTAGGCGAAACAGTTGAGCGCATTCGCGGAGGTAATGGTTTGAGTTCACACCTAGTCACTGGTTGTTTCAGCACGCATTTTTCAATATATGGGTAGCAACGCAAAAAAAAGCCTGTTGCTGAGACTTGCTTCTCATCGAAGAGGTTGTCGAGCGACATCAATTTGTCAAGGATGAAAAAACTCGACGTCTGTATCAGTTTCTACAATTTTCAACGCTCTAACAAAACTCCATACTCTTAAAAACACTTACACTTTAAAAAAGGCTTTGGGAGATCCACATCACACTTCAAAAGGCCTGAAGGCCTAGAAAATTCTTACTTTCGCTTGCTCATTCTGCTATTTTGAATAGTTATTGCTGTGTAGTTCTTTGTATTCTGTATTGTTTATCGTCCCAGAACGACCATCAACTGGGATCTCTATACCTCTCTTGTCGGCCTTTGGGAAGATGCCGTCATGGACAACGTCGACGAGGAATACGATCGCTTCGTGCACCATCTCCACGATAGTGCTAAGGGAGCTGAGAGCTTAAAGACCACCAAGAGACGCCTGTCTCCGGAAACTCTTGAGCTGATACGCCAGCGTGGAGCAGCACGAGCGTCAGGCAACTGCCAACTGACGTCCGAGCTTGCAAAGCTATGCAGAGCGGCGATAAAGGAAGATCTCAAGGAGAGAAGGGCGGAAGTGTTGGCTGAAGCAGCAGAGGCAGGGCTGAGCATCCGCAATGCCCGCCGGAACTTCGCCAACTTCAAGACCAAGATGACCGCTCTCCGACGTCCTGACGGAACCATCACCTCTTCCAGAAGGACCATGGAGAAAGTCATCCACGACTTCTACTCCGATCTCTTCGATAGCCACGTCCACCTGCCCCCATGCCATCTTCCGCAGGATGGATACGTCGTCCCCTCTGTTCTCTCTTCCGAAATCCGACACGCCATCTCGTCGGTGAAGAAACGTACAGCACCCGGTTCTGACAGGATCAGAGCTGAACACCTGAAGAACCTCCCGCCAGCGCTCATCAACACCTTGGCGCGGCTCTTCACACGCTACCTGTCCGAATGCAAGGTTCCATCTCAGTGGAAGACCAGCAAGACCGTTTTGCTGTACAAGAAGGGAGACGTGCACAACATTGGCAACTATCGCCCGATCTGCCTGTTGTCCGTAGTCTACAAGCTGTTCATTCGAGTCATCCTGAATAGGATTAGTAGAACGCTGGACGAAGGACAGCCATGCGAACAAGCAGGTTTTCGGAGAGGATTCAGCACGATCGACCACATACACACCATTACGAAGCTCATCGAAGTGTCGCGAGAGTACAAGCTGCCGCTGTGCCTTACGTTCATCGACCTGAAGAAGGCATTCGACTCCGTCGAGACTGAAGCGGTCATGGAAGCCCTGCTTACCCAGGGCGTTCCTACTCAGTACATCAGGGTCCTTCGAGAGCTGTACAGTGGATTCACGACCAAGATCTCACCATTCTACAACGACGTCGTCATTGACGTGAAGAGAGGGGTTGGACAAGGGGATACCATATCCCCGAAGCTCTTCAGCGCCACCCTCGAAAACGTCATGCGCGAACTAGAATGGGAAGACATGGGAGTGAAGGTCGACGGCCGGCAACTGCACCATCTTCGCTTCGCTGACGACATCGTGCTCATAACACCGAGCATCAGTCAGGCGGAACGAATGCTGGCCGACTTCGATCGTGTATGTGGAAGCGTTGGACTGCAGCTGAATCTTACGAAGACGATGTTCATGAAGAACGGATGGGTTTCTGATGCCCCATTCTCGCTCAACGGAACGAACATCTCCGAATGCTCCAGCTATGTGTATCTGGGTCGCGAAGTCAACATGGCCAACGACCTAGCACCAGAGCTGAGCAGGAAGAAACGAGCGGCTTGGGGAGCTTTCAAGAGCGTCGAAGAAGTCGCGAAGAAGACGAAGAACGTCCGACTCCGTGCCCACCTATTCGACTCCACTGTTCTTCCTGCCCTAACATACGCCTCAGAGACCTGGGCTATACGAAAGCAGGATGAACACGCGATCAGCGTCGCGCAGCGTGGAATCGAGAGGACGATGCTCGGAGTGACACGACTCACGCAAGTGAGAGAAGGCCTCCGGAGTTCCGAGCTTCGCCGACGTTCGAAGATCAGAGACGCTGTCACATGGGCCAAGTCGTCGAAAATTAGGTGGGCCGGCCACGTAATGCGATTCGCAGACACCCGCTGGACGAGAGTTGTCACAGATTGGATTCCGCGGGATGTCAAAAGAACACCAGGACGCCCACCAACGCGTTGGTCGGACTTCTTCGTGAAAACCCTGAACGACCGATATGACGCTCTTCGTGTCCCTCGAGCGAGGAGGATCCATTGGACCACTCTGGCACGCGACAGGGACGAATGGAGACGCTGCTGGCGCCCACTCGAGCAAGTCGATGATCAACGGGACGACAGGTGATACAGGTGATACAGGTGATTGTTTATCGTATTGTTGTATCACTTGTAGTTTTATCGTTCAATTTGCTTATCTTGTACTAGCATCGCATTACTACTGGAGTACTGCTTAACTTGCTTGTTGTTTCTAATTTTTCGTTGCATAGCCTTTTTTTGCAAGCAGAACTTTTTAAAAATAAGTAATCATTGAAACGTACAACTTGCGAGTAAGATGCGTAGTTTGATTCGGAAGTCATTGAAATTGTTTTGAAAATCATTTTTGTTTTGAACAACATTGGATGTGTTTTGAAAAACGTTGAAATTGTTTTGAACAACGTTGAATTTGGTTTGGACAACGTTGAATTCGTTTCGAACAACGTTGAATTTCAACTAAAAATGGTATGTATCAGAGGAAACTGATATAGATATTTTAGAACCTTTGGATCTACATTTTCATTAATAAATGAATTTGTTATTAATGTTACTATGTTACAAGAGTTGTTTTTAATTTATTAGAAACAAATACAATACAGTAACAAGACCAAATCCTTTTACTGAAAGAGGAAAGAACGACGTTATGAATGCAGAGTGGACCAGCGAATTGCATACGTATCCCTCTGCGGTGCTTGGCTTTGCTAATCAGTGTTTACCACTCTAATCGTAAGATTTTTACATTTCCCTGGATACTAAAATTTAAACCACAGACAATTAACATTATCCTAAATAGAGTCTGAAAGTTAGAGAGACTTAAAGAATGGCTAAATATTAGCTTGTTACATAACTATTAAGTTGTTCGAAATGTTTTCTGCCACTTCGGCAATTTTTTTAAAAATTTACATCTTTCTTGTTACATTCAACAGTTAGTGAACTTGCACCATTATTATCTTTAACCTATCACCACCTATCAGATAATTTTTGGATGCTCCTCTATGGAATTCGTGAGGTTTTGAAAAAATCACTGAAGCGCCTTTCAAGTTACTCCCCCCGGTGTCCTTTACCTGCCCATTGGTGACCAACAAAGAAACAGATGGTACTCTGTTGGAGCCAGATCCCATGAATACGGTGGATCGGACAGAACATGCCATCCGAAACGCTGGAGCTTTTTCTTAGTCTCCTTCGCGACGTATAGGCGCTCATTTTCATGAAGGAAGAAGATCCTTCCTTGCTTTCGAGAAGAACTGCTTCAACGCATCAACGCAACTCAATTGCTTTCAGTGGATATCGGTAGTGATTATAGTGTGAGCTGGAAGATCACAGCGAACGCCTCCTCTGCAGTTCCACCAGAAGAAGATTCTGTCGAAAAGCTAACAAGTTCACGCATGTATGCTTTCGCTCCCGTAGGTCATGCAGTATCAATGCGTCATATCTCCATTATGTACTTGCTAAGGCTACGCAGATGCTCAGCTACGTGCTACGACGGCTCCCGAGCTCAGCGGCCAGCTCACTAGTGCTACAGTTACAGTGGATGAAGAGCACCTTATGGAACCGGCCCTCTTGAACCTGCTGCAGAAGGTGTTCATCATCCGGTGTAACTGGTCTTCTAGACCACGGTTGGTCCTCGAGGTCAAAATACTTCCGGAACGAAACTGTTGCTGTGTCCTAGGATACAGAGGAAGGAGCCATGTCGTCAAAATATTTCTTATAGCATTCCTTGCGTTGGCTTGCTTCCTGAATTCGTACAACAAAAGTAGTCGAACTTGCATGCGTCGAGGTTGATTCTATTAGTAATATTCTTAAGGCAATGTCATGACAACAGTGAAATACGAAGGCTATGGGCCATCTTTACCTATAGAAAGCTTCAGAACTCTTTTTTTCTTTTTTTTTTAAATTTGGCGAAATTAGTGGATGGAAACTTTTAGACAACCTTGGTGTTTTCGTGCTGTCCTTTCATTTTAGTGGAGGCGTGAGACGTCCACTGCTTAGCCAGGTGTACATTGGGATTAATATTAAATTACCTGTACTTATTCTTATCGATGCGCGCTATTAATTTTAAATTATCGGTACTATTTTTCTAAAAACAAATAGTTAAAAAATCTCAGTACTCATAAACCAACTGACGGATATTATCTCCTTTGTTGATGAAGAATTCGTCATTGTTTTACAACACTCAAAGGTGTTAGTGTGTTGTATGTTTTTCGTTCGCTTGCTGCTTTGTAAGTTATACTACCGCAAAGTACTGCTGCGATAGATGTTGATAGACCACATAACAGTTCACTATAATCATATTCTCGTTCATGCCATAATTTACAAGGGCAACACCGCAAAGTTAATGGGTTTCGCTTAGCAATTATCAATAACAACAAGACAAGACATCACCTCTCAGGTTCTCTCCATAATTTTTAAGCAACTCGTCAAGCCTCATGTATTGGCCCCAAGCTCCAACAGGCTCATAGAGAGTATTTCTGATCCAATTTCCACAGGCAAACTGATAGAAGTTTTCGCAAGGGTCCACCTGAAATCGAACCTATCTGAATTAACTTGAATACGTCTATATTTAAAAAAGAGCAAAACCTTGTAATCGACAGAAAATTTGATGAGATCGCTTAGGCTCTTTCGACTTTCGTTCAGATTTGAATGCACTTCATGACTGCTCGCTTTGATCTCGAAACGACATGGATCGACAAATGTTTCATTTTTAGCATAAACGTTGGTAAGTAGAAGAAATCCGTGTAGAGTGCTAAAAGATTATCAATTTCAGCCACCAAATCCATGTCTAATCAAAGGTTTCAAATTATCGCGTCGTTCGAATTACAAGTCAATAAACGGGGATTTTGATGAAAAGGTGGGTGTGTGACTATGTTTTGCATGAATATAGGACATATCTTGTTGTCCAAATTACTGTCAACTACAGCACTAATCGTTCGGAGATAGTACGGGTATTAAGGTTTACAAGGAATGTACATCAAATAAGAAAGAAATGATGGGTTCTAAAAAATATTGAACTCGTGCTTCTACATGAACGCCGAGGATGGTAGTAATGACTTTCTGTCTGCGAAAAATGCTACTCTCGCGGATTCGAGGCAACTTTCCTTGAAAGCAAGCTTCTACTGTTCCACTGAATTCTTTTCCTTAATTATGCAGCGCGCAACTAATGACAAGAAATATCTGATTGAGAAAGCTTATGCGCTCTTCTATACAGCTTCCTGTTCCATAAGATAGTTAGATCGATGATTAACTGATTAACATTGCTGAGATTAACCTACATAACTTTACGGCATACTAAGGCCATGCTACGCGAGTCTTCTCATAAAAGCCTACGATCATACTTATACATTATGTTTCTTCTTCATGTATGCTTCAATTTTCCATGGCTATAATATTTCCATCACTAATATGACGGCCTCTACAGAATCTCGCGGCAGCACTCGTAGAACTCGTCATTATCGCTCCCGCCGCAGTAAGGACTCACGCTGCCACTGTGGTGGAAGCTGCGGCGAGGGCGAATTGTCGAGAAGCCGCTGGTCGCAAAGGTCCCCGGGTCTCATCCGCAGTTCACGGCGGCTGTCGCCGGCAGTGCCAGGAGCTGCGGATGAGACCCGCCGGAGAGCGTGATAGATGAGTGCCGATTGTGATTCATCTATTTGGAAACATTTTTAAATGAATCTACATGCTAGGAGTATGACAGTTTGGTTCTGCTCAAAAAAGAGCTTGATGACCAACAATATGTATAATAATCATTAGTGTCGACAGATAACGTAACGCAAAAAAAAACCTTAGCACGATATTAGGTAACCTTAATTGCACTGCAAATCTTCGTGGCCTTCCAGCAACAATTTAGGCTTAGGGAAAACCCTTCACAGAAATGCAACAACAATGTAGACCGTTCTTTTTAATATGAGCTATAGCTGCATCGGACAGACCTCCCGGACCCAACAAGGCATCGGAGGGAATGCTGTCATCACAAGGGTTAGGACATTATCTTCGAGCTGCTTATCAACCGAGAAAAATGCTGCGAGATTCGAGTCGAAAGTAGTGACTTGCAGCATCTAACACGTAGTGTTCCGAATGACACAAGATACTCCTGCTGTAAATGCTAAAGGGTGAGCAGCCAGAGAATGCACCAAAGGAGGCTTCACGTATTCACCTTTCTTATAGAGCAGCTGAGGCCCTTCAAAATTGAAAATTCGTTGTCGCTAGTGAATCTAAGTTATTCCTGAAGATAACCCCAATCTAGGACGCACTAGAAAAACTCATAGCGCTCGCAATTGCGCAAAGACAACCAGAAATGCGGGTCCAAATCTCTATAAACATCGTCCTTGAAACACCCAAACGACGGTTCTTCCGGTACAATCTGGATAACAATGCGTTTGAGCACTACCATCCAGCTTCTGGCAGAAAAGAACGTCGCTTTTCGCCTTCTTGTAGCATCCAACAATGCCATTTTTCACCGCAGCCAGCAGGAAATGGTCACTGTCAGAACGGCCGGTTCATTCTCAGGTTTTGGTGTAGAGATGTCCGTAGGGTGTAATTAGCGGAGACGCAGCTTGTTTACGAGCACCCTCTGGTGCTTCGGAAAAATAAGTGCTCAAAATTTAGGCGGAACAAAAATAATTCAGACCGTTTTATAGTCCTTTTCAATCTGATCTAATTTTCTAGGAAGGGATAAAAATGCACAAGTTATGACAAAAGAACAAAAAGAACGCGAATAACGCACCTACCGCGCCCTTTTTCAGTCCTTATGGTGGGTATTGTAATTAGTGCACTCGCCCCCTAAGTCCTTCGACAACCCTCCTGATGCCTCTTACCACGGTCCCCGACTTCACTCTAACGCCTTTTTACTGCAGACACCTCATCGTCAGGCTCTTCATCGTCAGGCAAAAATCTATATTTTCGATAGCTACTGAGGGTTCGGCCGATTTTAGTTGCACGACGAAAAGCCTTTTTGTCACAATCGAGGAGTCCCACCGCTTCTAATGCTATATTGGACAGAAATTTGGCCGAGACCGCTACCCACTAATTGTCCCCCTTTCTGGAACTCATCCTCATTACTCTCTCTGGTTCCTTTAACGATCTTACTTAGCAGGCAACGTGTTCAGCAAGTCTTCTAATCGCGGGCACGTTGGGCGAGGTGTTCGGCAGGCCTTTTGAATCTCCAATCACGTTAGAAGACGTCTGAGTATTTTCCCCTATTTCTGTGTCCCGTAATTTCCCTACTTTAGCCGATCGATATCTCTTAGCGGGTGATTACATACACATATGGTAGGACCTGTACTACCAACAGAGCTGAAGTATCGGACCGATATCCACAAAAAATCGTAAACTTGATTAATATCGATTGATGGCGATCGACACTTCAAAAACGAACTTCATATTCCTGTCAGCGACCTCGATTACGCTCAGTGCTGACGTCCCAGGCACGTATAAGATGACTGCGTGTTTTTCGTCATTTTCGCGCCCCGTAATCTCTTCTCAGCTAGGTCATTTATTTAGGATATAACATGTCTCCCTTCCTTGTTATGTAGTCAACCGTAGAGTTGTCATGTTTTTCGCTTGCTGATTTTGTTGTTCTGTTATTGGCTTAAATGAAATAGTAAATAGTAATGTTCCCCCTATTTCCCCTCATTTTATGACTAATTTATGACTCATCGCACAGCGGAACATTATATAGCCACAATACAACCTAGAGGTGGAGCGATTACTCCCTCTCTCCCCCTTCTGTCAGCAGAGGCACCACCTTTGTTTAACTACACTTTTTAAATAATCATAACGTATGTATTACATAGCTTATTTTAACACTGTTGAAGGCGTGTCGGCGCAAAGCGGGTGGGGGGTCACCTTGTATTGAGTGGTTATCCTCCTTGATAGAAACGCACATTAATGCCAAATTACATCGGAAATGAACTAGCGCAGTTCACCATAAGTGTGGAACACACCAGTGTTGCTTAAATTTTTATTTTCGTACAACATAAGACGTGTAGGACTCTCCTACATGGTGATCCCCCAGACGCTTAGCACCGAGGTCTCACCATTGTTAGAGACCTTAAAGTTGTAAGTTCAATATTTCGTCCCCAAAAATCTAGTCTATGCATTTGAAGCTTCAACGTATCCTTCTACCATCGGTCTAACTCTCCACGTAAGGCGGTAGATTGGGGAGAAACCAACCACATCAGCCAAGCAACACAGACCATTACTGAGAATTGAAACATACCAATGTGCATCAGCTATCATTCGTTATGTACCATCCGATTTTAAAGCAATGCCACCGCTTTCTGAAACTCGTAACTCTGAATGAGGCACGTAATGCATCCCTGACTTCACAATATCCTACTATATATAAAGGAGCAGTGTGTGTGTGTGCGTGTTTCCGTCACAACTGGAGTGTGGGTACTGAGAAGCCGAACACGGCAGCAACTGTGCATGGCGAGCCGTAGAGGTGCCGAACACGTCGGCAACCGCGCATGGCGAGCCATAGACGTGCCGAACACGCCGGCAACCGTGCATAGGCATTTAGATGATCATCGATGGAAGGCCTTCACGGCAGGAGAGTCAATCGATATCGATCGATTTATCGATTTTTTGTGGATGTCGTTCAAGCGGCACGAAACTTCAGCCCTGGAGGTAATCGAGGTCGCTGGACACGAGTCTGAAGTTTATTTTTGAGGTGCCGATCACCATCAGTCGATATTGCTCAAATTATGCATGGATGTCGTTAATTTTTTCTATGTCTTTCTAACTTGCCGCAATCGACGTAGTTAAGGTGTACTTCCTGCGGAAACCATGGCACAGGTTGCAGCTAAAATTGATGATGAGAAGTTATCACTATTTCGAGGTCGTTGAGAAGCCGTCAGTGCAACCGACAAGCCACTCTGACGGCTGTACTCTATATAGTAAAACCAGTTCTTTACCGCAATGAAAGTATGAAGGTCTAAAAGTTGGGAAAAGAAGATGGTCAGACTGTTTATTTCTCGATTTTTGGGGGCGAAGCCTCCAAACAGTCGTCGGCGACCGCTAGACCGCTGAACGACTGGTTGAGCTATAATAGTTCAGACACTCCACATTTTGCTGTCCAAGCCAACCACAAAGTGATCCAGTTAAATACAGCAATTGTGAGCGAAGCCTAAGAATAGGCTCACATATCGACTCATCGCTTCGCGCGATCGATATGGGGGCTTATCCTTAGGCTTCGCTCGGAGTGAGCGGTGGTATGACATAGGCCTAATGGAAGGGGTGGGGGGAGAACGCCATTCGTCAAGTGCCAAGGAGAGGCCAAGTGCCAAGGAGAGGAGAGGTATGTAGAGGCCATCCATAATTGTTGTAATTCCTTCTCTCTTCTTTGCCCCCCCCCACTCTCTTGGTCCCGTGGGAGGGCATTGTCGTGCAGAAGAACGGGATCTCTTCTGTGGGCCAGTGGCGCCTGCATCTCACACAATTTTCGGTACATGTCGTCTATTTCGTCACAGTAGGACCCTACTGCAATGGTTAGGCCTGGTCCCAGGTTAAAGCTTTAGTGACCATTGCACTGTAACCATCATCTTTTTCTGGTGGGATTTCGGCTTGGGGAAGTGCCTAGGAGGATGGAAGTTCGTCGACATCAACCCTCTGTTCTAATCGTCGTTGGTTATCGTACAGAACCCACTTTTCCTCACATGTGACGACTTGGTCTAAAAGCTGGTCGTTTTGATTCCGGAGAAGCAAAGAAGGAAGATGTTGAAAGGCGCCAATTTCTGGCAATCACTCAAATCGTGGGGCACCCCCTTTCGAGCTTCCTTTATTTCCGAGGCGTTTAAACTATCTGTAACAGCAGTTTTACTGACTCCTAGACCTTAGCTAATTTCACGGACTGTTTGCGATGGATTGTCTCCCACGATTCTGGAGCCGGATTCATCAACGACTTACTCAACTTTAACGGAGAATTACGAGCTTATCTCTCCCCATATCGCTTGATAAGCTCACAATTCTCCGTTAAAGTTACGTAAGTCGTTGATGAATCCGGCCCCAGGATGGCCTTCAAGTCGCCGTCCTGGGTTGCTCTAGCTCTGTCACTATTCCATCAGATAGAGCGAAGAATTCCGTATTACATCTTATATAAAAATGCGAAGTAAATTTGGGTATTGATATGTTGAGTATTGATTATCAACGAACGGAAAGCGGTTGCACAAAAACCTTTAGAACTTTCTGGCCTATTTAAAGGTCTCTAGCTCTCTTTCTATTTTCACATAGTCTGATGCTCGTGGGGTCTAGAAAAAGGTAATTTATGATATGATTGTAGAAGTCGGAGAACTGTGGAACCACCAGCGTCAGTCGCCGGCTTCGCTGCAACCAACGCTGAGTAAGGAAGCATCCCTACCGTACAACACGTTGAAACATTCACCTAGTACAGATTGATGCCCTGCTGAGTACCACGCACATCCCTGTATAGCCCTCAGGAGAATGTCCTTCAGCAGACCTGCTTCTCCACGGTTATGCCCAACCGATTGCATCTCGTCAAGCCTAATCAAATGTATAACATTTCTGTCCTTTCCTCGCACTTAATTCCACGAGGTGTGATGAACTTTGGATTGGAAGTGGTGACTCAGGACAAAAATACTGCTCTCCTATCAAGATAGTAGTAAGAAAACTGGCCGAGCCACTTCTGGAAATTTAAAGGATAGATTTGTTTTTAGTCCATTAGATAAAGCATTCAACAACTATTTGGTTGTTTGTAGTATTTACTTAGTTTAATGAAAGAGATGGGCATTCAATATGACAACTCCTTAGAAACTTTAAACAGCAGTAACGGTAATGATACTTACACTAACCTAAATACTTCTGACAAACTTCCCATTATTTTAAAACATAAATTTTTCCAAGTTAGACACAAACTCGGTTTTAATGTAGAGGGAGATTTACCTATAATCTACTGTATTCCAAAACTGCACAAATCTCCAGTTACGTTTCGCTTTATTACTGGGGCATACAATAGTAACGTTAAGTCTATTGCGTTAGAACTTTGCAAAAAATTTTCACGTATTAAGCAACACTTTATTAATTACGTTAGTAATTTCTCAAACAATTGTAAAACTATTAAAACATACTGGGCAATTAATAATGGTAACATCACCGAGGAAGTTTGTAATATTAGAACCTGCAATAACATCAAATTATACTCTGCAGATTTTACTGATATGTTTACTAGCATACCACATAATACTGTAATTGCTAAAATTCAAAATCTAATTAAGTTATGTTTCAAAAACTCGGGTAAACAATTTGTTGCTACCAATGGGGTTAAAACATTTTATACAGATTATATTATCGATAAATATAGGTGTTACAATGCAACGGATCTTTTATACTTTGTGGACTACTTACTTAGAAATAGCTATTGTAAGTTTGCAGATGTAATTATATTTATAAATTATAAACAAAACAAAGGAGTTCCTCGAGGTGGCAATTTCAGTCCGCTTTTAGCAGATCTTACTATGTCCATGTTTGAATTTGAATATTTTAAAAATATTAGAGCTTACGAAAACCAGCTTTTTATACCGTTCAGATACATGGACGATCTACTAATAGTTCATAGTTATGATGATATCTACATCGATCGCCTTCTAGCGTCTGTTTACAAAAATACTATGCTACTAAAGAAAGCCCACATTAATGAACACAAATGCAACTATTTGGACATTTCTTTGGAAGTAATAGGTAACGTAATAGAAACAAACCTATACAACAGAACTGACTGTTTTAATTTTAAGGTAAACAGGTTCCCTCACAAAGATTCTGATATTTCTATTAAAGTCAAAGGTAATGTTATTTACACTGAAACACTTAGAATAGCTAATCACCTGTATCACCTGTCGTCCCGTTGATCATCGACTTGCTCGAGCGGGCGCCAGCAGCGTCTCCATTCGTCCCTGTCGCGTGCCAGAGTGGTCCAATGGATCCTCCTCGCTCGAGGGACACGAAGAGCGTCATATCGGTCGTTCATTGCTTTCACGAAGAAGTCCGACCAACGCGTTGGTGGGCGTCCTGGTGTTCTTTTGACATCCCGCGGAATCCAATCTGTGACAATTCTCGTCCAGCGGGTGTCTGCGAATCGCATTACGTGGCCGGCCCACCTAATTTTCGACGACTTGGCCCATGCGACAGCGTCTCTGATCTTCGAACGTCGGCGAAGCTCGGAACTCCGGAGGCCTTCTCTCACTTGCGTGAGTCGTGTCACTTCGAGCATCGTCCTCTCGATTCCACGCTGCGCGACGCTGATCGCGTGTTCATCCTGCGTTCGTATAGCCCAGGTCTCTGAGGCGTATGTTAGGGCAGGAAGAACAGTGGAGTCGAATAGGTGGGCACGGAGTCGGACGTTCTTCGTCTTCTTCGCGACTTCTTCGACGCTCTTGAAAGCTCCCCAAGCCGCTCGTTTCCTCCTGCTCAGCTCTGGTGCTAGGTCGTTGGCCATGTTGACTTCGCGACCCAGATACACATAGCTGGAGCATTCGGAGATGTTCGTTCCGTTGAGCGAGAATGGGGCATCAGAAACCCATCCGTTCTTCATGAACATCGTCTTCGTAAGATTCAGCTGCAGTCCAACGCTTCCACATACACGATCGAAGTCGGCCAGCATTCGTTCCGCCTGACTGATGCTCGGTGTTATGAGCACGATGTCGTCAGCGAAGCGAAGATGGTGCAGTTGCCGGCCGTCGACCTTCACTCCCATGTCTTCCCATTCTAGTTCGCGCATGACGTTTTCGAGGGTGGCGCTGAAGAGCTTCGGGGATATGGTATCCCCTTGTCGTACCCCTCTCTTCACTTCAATGACGACGTCGTTGTAGAATGGTGAGATCTTGGTCGTGAATCCACTGTACAGCTCTCGAAGGACCCTGATGTACTGAGTAGGAACGCCCTGGGTGAGCAGGGCTTTCATGACCGCTTCAGTCTCGACGGAGTCGAATGCCTCCTTCAGGTCGATGAACGTAAATCACAGCGGCAGCTTGTACTCTCGCGACACTTCGATGAGCTTCGTAATGGTGTGTATGTGGTCGATCGTGCTGAATCCTCTCCGAAAACCTGCTTGTTCGCATGGCTGTCCTTCGTCCAGCGTTCTACTAATCCTATTCAGGATGACTCGAATGAACAGCTTGTAGACTACGGACAACAGGCAGATCGGGCGATAGTTGCCAATGTCGTGCACGTCTCCCTTCTTCTAAAGCAAAACGGTCTTGCTGGTCTTCCACTGAGATGGAACCTTGCATTCGGACAGGTAGCGTGTGAAGAGCCGCGCCAAGGTGTTGATGAGCGCTGGCGGGAGGTTCGTCAGGTGTTCAGCTCTGATCCTGTCAGAACCGGGTGCTGTACGTTTCTTCACCGACGAGATGGCGTGTCGGATTTCGGAAGAGAGAACAGAGGGGATGACGTATCCATCCTGCGGAAGATGGCATGGGGGCAGGTGGACGTGGCTATCGAAGAGATCGGAGTAGAAGTCGTGGATGACTTTCTCCATGGTCCTTCTGGAAGAGGTGATGGTTCCGTTAGGACGTCGGAGAGCGGTCATCTTGGTCTTGAAGTTGGCGAAGTTCCGGCGGGCATTGCGGATGCTTAGCCCTGCCTCTGCTGCTTCAGCCAACACTTCCGCCCTTCTCTCTTTGAGATCTTCCTTTATCGCCGCTCTGCATAGCTTTGCAAGCTCGGACGTCAGTTGGTAGTTGCCTGACGCTCGTGCTGCTTCACGCTGGCGTATCAGCTCAAGAGTTTCCGTAGACAGGCGTCTCTTGATGGTCTTTAAGCTCTCGGCTCCCTTAGCACTACCGTGGAGATGGTGCACGAAGCAATCGTATTCCTCGTCGACGTTGTCCATGACGCATCTTCCCAAAGGCCGACAAGAGAGGTGTAGAGATCCCAGTTGATGGTCGTTCTGGGATTCCTCTTCTTGAACTTCGCGGCCTTCTCTCCTTGACGCGAAAAGCGGAACCTCTCGCGAAGGAGGCGGTGGTCCGATCCCGTGTAGAACTTGGGGACAACGGAGACATCGGTCAGGCAATACTTGCGATTGAAGATGATGTGGTCGATCTCGTTGTGGAACTGGCCACCGGGAGATCCCCAGGTCCATCGTAGGGAGGGAGGCTTCTGGAACTGCGAGTTTCCATGGATGGTCTTGGTCGACATGATAAACTCAGACAGCCTTTCACCTTGCTCGTTCCACTCCAAACCGTGGGTTCCGATGTGAAGTTCTTCCGGCGACCTTCGTGGCCCGATCTTGGCGTTGAAGTCGCAGACGATCACCTTGTAGAAGGTGTGATCTTCCTTATAAAACTTCTCCAGCTCCACGTAGAAGGCCTCGACGTCTTCGTCGTCGTAGTCGGATGTTGGGACATACGCGACGAACACAGTCAAGGCTGGCACGGAGCCACATCGCTTCAGTCGCAGACGTCCGATTCGGCTTGTCAGAGACTCGTACGAATCGATGTTCATGGCCAAGTTCGTGTTGACGAGGACACCAACGCCGCCTACTCCCCTGCTGTCGCATTTTCCGAGGAACAGTTCTTCTCCGGAGTCGTAGGCGGCGTGTAGGGGGTGGTGTCTTCTCGTCTCGGTCAGTCCGATGACGTCGTACTTGATCTTCCTGGCTTGCATCATCAGGTCCTCGACGGATGCTTCCGACGCAAGCGTGCGGGCGTTGTAAGTACAGATCGTCATCCTAGTCCTTCTCAGTTTGCGCAGCCTGGTTAGGCCCTGAGATTTTAGCAGCCTCTCCGTACTCGTCCTTCCCATCGCTGCAGAAATGGGGGCTCTTTCGGGGTCAGGGGAATGAGGCCCTTTAGTGCTGCTGTGTTTGACTGGAATACAACACGGGTAGCTAGTCAGGCTCTGTCGTGCGGGCGGGGTACTCCGGGCAGCCAGCCAGACTGCCCGAAGGGACGGGGCGAGACTTAAGGCGGCCTCGAATCGCCTTACATGTACTCCCAGTCTACCGAGTGCAAGCTTTTGGCCGAGCCGACACAGTTACGATCCGCACAGTCACGGACACATCCACGCACGCTGTGCACGAACATGCCGCTCCCACGCACAAGGAACGCATCGACCCGACACAGCAGGAGCAAGGAGTCCATCCCCTGCATCCCACCTGCGTCTCTGGGCAGTACACGGTCACATTTGGTTCGCGTTTAATTCCCCTATCCACCACCCGGGGACGCGCCACGTGGCCCTGCGACAGGCGGCCCGAGATCCCTCTTAACAAGAGAGCCCGAAGGCTCTCTATCGAGGGAGATCCGTGGAGAATAGCTAATACCTGCTCCAAATATAATTGTTTCTGTTCTGAAATTAGTGAACTTCACGGTACACTTACTAATCACGGTTACAACAGAGTTTGTCATTGCTAACATACTCAAATGTTTATACCATAATAAAAAGATACTTTATAAATACAGTATTAATGATGACTACAATAATATAAAACGTATTGCTAAGACACTATGTGAAAACCATTATAGTCCTTTTCCTATTTAGTTACCTTCGTTGGTTTATTCGTTGTTATTTACTAACCTATTCCACCTTCTGTTTAAGTTTGTCTTCTATGTGATTGCGTACCATTGCTCTATTCCACTGTTTCCTTCCATTTTCCTTGTTAGATTGCGGGGTAGCAGATTGATGGGCGCGCTCCTGTTCCGCATTAGTGCGTGCAATCGCTGAGTATCAAACCTCAGTCTTTCGCATTTCATTGGCTTAATTTGCCTTATTTTCCGCTTTTTGAGTATTTTTTCACATTTTAACTTTATTATCTTACTATCTTTTCTTGCTGTCCTATCCTACCCTCTGTTTTGTCTTTCTTGGCCTTGCATATCATTACTCATTGCACTTTGTTGCAGGAATCTCCGTCGTCTTTTCTACTGTGCGTGAGTTTCTTCCTTTCACTTTGTTTCGTCTTTCTTTTCACTTTGTTTTTGTTCTGATTTCTTTGTTACATAGCATCTCCCCGTTTCATTGATGAGCCAGCGGGGAGATGCTATGACATAGGTTCGTCTGAAGTAGTGGCGAAACGAACCTATTTTACATAAATTAGATTTCTTTACGTTGTTGTAAAAGTAGCCTAATCAGGCTCAAGCTTTGGGTGCAAGAATCGCAGGGGGTCGTACTTTGGCTCAAGGTGGAGGGGTCGTACTTCGACTTGGTTCCGGAGACAAAATTTCTCGAAGCGATCGTTATCTCGCAAGTATTACAAACAGAGGTCTGTAAATAAAAAATAACTATTAATATTCAAACAATTAAGTTTTAGCGCAAACAAAACGATTAAATGAAGATTTTTTAGGCCTGGAAACCACATGGAGTCACCCTGAGCACCGTTTGTTCTGCGGAAAGAGGAGGTCATTTGGATATAAATTGTGTATAATATAAGCCTGAATGTGTACTTATTGCTTGATGATTAGATATGAAATTTTTTCGAAGCAATTTTCAAAATAGGCAAAATCGATCAATTGTTGCTCAGCTTTTTTAGGATCCGATTCCTACCCCTCTTTATGAAGATTTCCTACGGTGTTTGACGTAGCCTCAACTAGACTTTCCCTTAATTTTTTGTCCACCAGCCGTAAGAGCGGATTCTCCGCCGCACCCCACCCTCCTTACCATCCTCGCCGTAGTAATAACTTCTCACTCTCAATTGCAGCTACCACCTGTGTTATAGTTTCCGCAGGAAGAACACCTTAACCACGTCGATTGGGGCAAGTTAGAGAGAAATAGAAAAATAAACGACATCCACAAAAAATCGATAATTTGATCAATATCGACTGATGGTGATCGATACTTCAAAAACGACCTTCAGATTCGTGTACAGCGGCCTTAATTAAGCCGAGAGCTGAAGTTTCGGACCGCTTGAACGACATTCAGTAAGCCTTCCTCCCTCCATTTGTGACGGAAACACACACAACACACACACACAAGTACTTCTTTATATATAGTAGGGTATGTGCTTCCTTGCAGTCCAAGAGATCCACGGCTACCGACAAACAAGCGCTTTCTGACGGAGAGGCGACTTTCTAATAATAGAATATCATTATCCTCGTATTCCGTAATTTTGCCCATTTTACGCGCATTATCTGAGATAAATTTGTGTTAATTGAATGTCTGTTTTCACAGAGCTATTTAAAAATAGGTAATTAGGAAGGTAGGAAAATAATTAAGGTATAGGTAGAGGTAGTAGTGGTAAGAGTGTATAAATCGACCATCTTATGCCCAGCATAAGTAGTCGCAGATAGCTCCAAGTTAGGTGTGAGGGACGCAAGTAGACATCAGGAGCACTTTGGGAGCATTCGAAAGCCCCATTTGCGCTTTAGAGGCCTTCTGAGCTGTAGGAACATTCTAAGGGCAACAGGAGCATTAGGAGGGTTAGTAAATCCACTAGAAAGGTAGAACGAGAAAGGTAATATGAGCATTTTAAGGGTACTGGGAGTATTTAGTACGAAGTAGAGCAGCAGCTAGAAGGTATGAGCATTACAAGGGTTAGCAGGGCCACCAGGAAGGTATTAGGAGCACATTAAGGGTACTAGGAGCATTTTAAGGTGAGCAACAGGTGAAAGCAGTATATGCTTCAAACGCACAATTTGAGCAGCAATGCAAGCTGCAAAATGAACGCTACGACCATTCAAGCATTACGTGTGGAGCAGCACGTGCTGCACATGCGGTCATGAAAAGGATGAAAACAATGACCGGAAGAGTTTTGCAGGAGGTGCTGTCCGGGCTCGAGCATATCCTACTGCGGGAACGCCTCTGACACGCCCCTTTTACAAGACTCACCTTGTGGCCGGAGCCAATAACATCTTCCACTACTTCCCGAGTAGTGCCGCCTTGTCTGAGTGAGGTCCCTGCGCGAAACTAATTTTGATAACCGACCAAATTGCTTTTACGATTTGGTTGCTAGTAACGTTCGCTGACCGAATGATTTTTACTTACCTACTTTGATACTTTGATGGTCCTTTGTAGGCTGGAGGTCTTCTCAGCGGGGACCACAACTCTTCCAGACCGCTCGATCTCTGGCTGCTTGCATCCAGTGAGGCAGACTCCGCTCTCTGAAATATCTTGAGAATGAGTCTGCCCATCGCGTTGGCGGTCGTCCCAGTGGTCTCTTATGGTCTCTCGGGAGCCATTCTGTGACACGGAGACTCCATCTATCGTCCTTTCGTCGAAGCAGGTGTCCGGCCCAGCGATATTTGGACTTCTTCATGTACTGCAGCGGGTCTGCTAATTGCGACTTCTCCCGTAGCTCCGAACTTCGTAGGCCTTCTTGCCATTGCTGACGAAGGCTTGTCCTTAGAAGACATCTCTCCAGTGCACGATGCGTAGTTTGCATCGCTCTGGCGATTGTCTTGTTGTCGGGCCAGGTTTCCGTCGCATAGCACATCGCAGGCAGTACAGAGGCGTTGAATATCGAGGCCCTGAGGCCGGCATCCTTGACCTGATCGGTGACTTCGCGAATCGAACTGAAGGCTGCCTATGCTGCGCGTCTCCTGCGGACGATTTCAGGAGCGAGGTCGTTATCCATGTTCAGCTCTCTTCCCAGATAGACGTAGGAGTCGACCTGTTGCAGAGCGACTCCATTTAACCTTACGAGTCCCGTGTCACACCACTGGTTGACCATAAATTGTGTCTTGGACATATTCATGCCCAATCCAATCTTCATACCTGCCACATTGAGCTCGTTCAGCATTTCCTCGGCTTCTGCCGTGCTGATAGAGATGAGAACAATATCGTCGGCGAAGCGAAGGTTGCTGATCCGTTTACCGTCGACAAGGTAGCATTTATCGTCCCAGTTCAAGTCTTTCATAGCATCCTGGAGTGCCGCTGTGAATAGCTTGGGAGAAATCGTGTCTCCCTGCCGTACTCCTTTTCCGATAGGAATTTTAAGCTTTCGATCGAACAGCTGGATGGTAGTCGAGGTGTTCGAGAAGCATTCGTCGAGAAGTCGGATGTAGGGCGATGGTATACCAGCGTGCACAAGGGCGTTCAGAATGGCGTTGATCTCCACAGAGTCGAACGCTATAATCCACGAAGACAAGGACAAGTGGGAGGTGGTATTCGCGGCTCCTTTCGATGAGCTGTGAGACAGTCTGAATATGGTCCATGCAGGAGAAATCCTTGCGAAACCCTGCTTGCTCCACTGGCTGATATTCATCCAAGCAACGCTCCATGCGGTTAAGCAGTATCTTGGTGAAGATCTTGTACACAACCGGGAAAAGACTGATGGGTCCATAGTTGCTGATATCCTCCTGCTGACCTTTTTTGAAGATTAAAACTGTTTTCGACTCCTTCCATGAGTCCGGAATCCTACCAAGTCGAAGGTAGTGGTTGAAGTGCTTGGCAAGAATTGAGCAGACGGCACTGCCACCCGCACGAAGGAGATCAGCAGAAATGCCGTCCGGTCCGGGAGCAGTGCCCGGCTTCATCCTTCTGATAGCATGAGCAACTTCTGATTCCAGAATGGAAGGTACTTCCTCAGCTGGTGGCATCAAGCATTTCGGGACAGTGATGGAAGAACGGAACAAATCTGTGTAGAATTCCTGAACGATGTCCTCCATCGCTCTTCGAGACGTTTGCGTTGTTCCATCCTTATCCACAAGGGCTGACATTATGGCCTTCTGATCGCAGAGATCTCGTTTGCAGCGCTTTATGCTTGAACCTTTCCCAGCCGCTTCTAACAGCTTCAATTTTCTGTAGGCTTGAATGGACTCCTTCACTGCAATTCGACAGGCCTTCGAGATAGTGACTTTTTCCAGATGGGAAGCATTAGGATCCAGTTTAACAGCTCTTCTTTGCTCTAAGAGTTTAATCGCATGTGCGTTAAGTCTTGAAGCAGACGGCGATGTGGCTTCGCAAGAGCTGCTAGCACATTTTAACAGTCCTTTGGAGAGAAGGTCGTAGTCTTCCGATGGATTTTCAAGAAGATTCCAATCATACGACTTTATCGCATATTCCAACTCCTCAGACTTGAACCTTACCGGTGCCGGTTTATGGGTGTCACGCTTGAACATCCTCTTTTTGAGAGTCAGCTTCGCACGGACAAGGCGGTGATCCAAGCCGGTGTCAAATGAAGGCAGCACGGAGACGTCGAACAGAGTCCAGCGTCTGTTTGTAAGAACATGATCGATCTCCGAACGTGTTTCTCCATTTGGGCTTTCCCAGGTCCATCGTCGGTTTGAAGGCTTCTTAAACATAGAATTTCCATGGTAGAGACGGCAAGCGGATAGGAAGTCTATCAGGCGCTCCCCGTTTTCGCTCCTTGAGGAAGTTCCATGTGGTCCTAGCCTCCATTCGTCGTGATCATTCGTACCGACGATAGCGTTAAAGTCACCAAGGACAACTTTGTAGTAGCTCTTCTCGTCGTTGACAGTCCTTTCGAACAGCTTGTAGAATTCCTCCTTTTCTTCATCTGTGGCCGCAGATGTTGGAGCATATCATTTATGATGGAGATGGTTCCTTGATCTTTGGTTTCCAGACGAAGAACAGCTACTCGTGGACTGATCTTGTAAGAGTCTACTAGGTGGTGCACTGTCGAATTGACGAGAAATCCAACTTCGCCAATATTCTTTCTGTCCACCCTTGCTCCGATAATGAAAAGCTCGTTGTGGTCGGTCCTTCTTATGGTTTCCGTTCTGCCTTTCGTTTCCTGCAGGGCGATAACGTCGTATTTGATGTTGCGGCTTCTGTAAAACAGTGTCCGAAGATCCTGCTCAGATGCGGTCGAACGACAGTTATAAGTGCAGACAAATAGGCAGTTTCCATGGTGTGGTGGGAGGGAGTTTCCGATAGTCCGATTCCAATGACGTCCTGATGGTTTAACTCCAAGATTAGATGGCCCCTCGCCGGAGGTGACTGCAACCGACGTCGTAGAAGTCCACCTCCGGCGCGGAGGACTAGGGCGCGGGTTCAGTTGCTTGAGCCATGGCGGTGGTCTGGTTACTCACATGTTCCTGGCCAGGGATACAGGAGAGCCGCCCATACACGACAAAGCGTCGCGTACTGCGTGACCGTTTGTGCCGTTAGCCATCACAAAGTGATGTTCACCCCTTCACCGCGGTGAGGTGGCACATGAAGGGGTGATTTTTAAGAAAAGTAAGACAGGTTTAAGTTTGCTGTCACATGTTTCTCAGTGACAAGACAGCGGATAACTGGCGGAAGTACAAGGAAGCCAAGAAGGCTGCGAAAAGGCCGTGGCTGTTGCAAAACCCACTCATTATTGAGATGTCAACGAGAAACACGAGTCACACGATGGTGGAAGGTAGCTGTACCGACTTGCAAAGTATCGCCATCGGCAGACCGAGGATATAGAGAAGTTTCTTGGCATCAAGGGTAAAAACGACCGTCTTCTTACGGACCGCAAGAACACATTGAAGCGATGGCGCAGCTACATCGAGGAAATCTGTACAGCAGAGTTTGCTCATCTGGGCATTCCATTCTCCTCTTGTAAACTCCTCAGGTCCCGTTAAAAAATCACCGTGGAGGAGACAGGAGCGGCTCTGAAGAAGATGAAGCCAGGCAAGGCAACGGACCCCGATTACATAGCGGCCGACTTCTGGAAGTCGAAATCCTGATACCCAACGAAGTAGCTGGCGACAACCTTCAACCAGGTTATTGCGGAGAGGACACGTACCTGATAGTTGGGAGATAAGTGCAACGATTCCGATTTGGGGCAAGAAGGGCAGTCCAGCAGACTGCACACAAGCTGCCGTCCATTTCGCTTGCTTCCGCACAGCATTAAGATCTTTTGCGAATTGTTGTTGGACGCATTCGTGATATCGTCCAGTATTCTCAACTAGCGCGGCTTCGTAGCTAGTTGTGGCACAGTCGATGCCACACGCCGTTCGTCTACTTATAGAAAGGCACCGCGAGCAACAGCAGCCAGTGCATATCACCTACCTAAACTTAGAGAAGACCTTTGATCGCGTACCGCGGGAAGTAATATAGCACGCCCTATGACATTATGAAGTTCCTGAAGAGCTTATAGAATGGGTGCGAATTCACCACTCTTGTCCAAAGGGTAGAGTTCAAGCTGTAGCTGGAACTTCGATGGAGTTTCCCATCTCTGTCGGAATGCAACAGGGTTCTGCCCTTTCGCCACTCCCGTTTGTTATCGTAATGGATGCCATCACACGAGATCTTCAGAAGCCAATCCCTGGACATTGCTTTATGCTGGTGACTGATGACTGAACTCGAACGAGAGCTGCAATCTTGGTGTGATCACTTGGAGCGGTTTGGGCTCAGATTGAGCGTGAAGAAGACAGGTGGACGTTACCGGGCCCCTTCCATGAAGGTTAGCGGCATCGAGCTTCTACGCACTTCGGCCTTTATATACCTGTGGAATCAGCAGTAGCGTCTGAGGCAATCTGATGGTTGAAGTGAACCCATGCGTGGGTGCAGCTTGGTCCAAGTGGCGCTCGCTGACTGGTGTGTTCTGCAATAGGAATATACCAGAGCGCCTGAGATAAAAAAAATCTGTAGAACCGTCGTATGGTCAGTACGCATCCAAAACGTTCCCTTCGGCAGAAATTCGATGTGGTGCCGACAGCGGACCACATGTGCGAAGCTCGCTTACAGTACGGCCACGTTCTGCTTGGAAAGGAATACAGCGTCCGTTAAATAGGTCCTAACTAGGTAATAGGAAAGTGGCCTAAAGAGGGCACGAAGAAGCGCTGGTCTGATACGTTGCATGTGGAGTTGAAGGTTGCTGGTGTCCACCCTGATCTAGCCCTGGATCGGGAAAGGTGGCGTCATGACAGAGTCATGCGGGGGTTCGATTTTTGCCGAAAATTTACGACGCCCCACAGAGCGGATTTGGTGCGGCCCTTCCCTCGTCTATATGACCGTTTTATTTCATCTGCGTTGAAATTTTCAATTCTTTATGCCATCTTAGTACCCTTTAATAGGTTCTTCTTCTCAGGTGCAACATCAGCACAAAGGCGATCGTCCACAGAAAAAGACGCGTTATTTATTGATGAAATAATCTTTTTTTGAGAAAACATTGGTTATTCATTTGAATATGCTGTATTTGCTATTAATACTTGTTCTGCAGTGAGATATAATGAACTTTTAGTTTTCGAATTAATCGCAACGGCTTCAACTTCTAAGATTTTTCGAGGATCTCATGCATATGACACCTGCACTTCTACCGGGACGACCAACACCTGCATCAGGAATTGTACTCTATAAATATTCGTGTGTCATTTGCTAAGGTTGACTTAAGCGATCTCCCTAGAAAAATTATAAAGACTCTTCGAACCGCCGACGGAAACGCAACTAAGGAATGGACTCATCGCAGAAGAAATTCTGCCTTAGAAAAGAACATCAGGGAGTGAAAGAGAAAGAAAAGAACATCAGGGAGTGAAACTGTATCATATAAAATTTTAGGTCTTGACTATTGAGCAGTAAAAAACCAAGCTTCTTTGCAGCGATCTTCGATAATTAGGGCGAATTGTATTCAATTTTTTTGCTTTCCCTGAAAAATTTTTTCTATCTGAAACAGACCACCTATGCAGTTGAAATTTCGCGACAAGGAGTTTCAATTCCTGACAAATGCACACTGAAAAAATATGATTGGAGCGACAAAATTGGACGCTCACAAAATTTATCATAAATTGGTATGTTTTTAAAGTTTTAAAAAGCCAAGAACTTTTTGAAAACTAGAGGAAATTTGCTTCTTCATCACATATGAGCCACTGTTGAAAAAATGGTCTTCATGCGGGGCGGGGAGGTTGAATTTCTGGTCGATTTTTGCGAAAATAAGTGCTAAAAACCGAACCTTCCGCCCGTATGTCGCAAGTCGGCGGCCCCAGTGCAGCGGCTGTGCCGTTGACACGTGGGACACAAACCTACCCCATGGGGCACCCAAAGCTGCCAAGACTGAGTACCCTGGGGAGGTGTATGGTCCTATGCCCTCAAGTGCCACTTCTGAACTGAGGAATCCCTGGATCCGTCCCTTCACTCCCCATTGAATTGCATCCCTTCAGCCCTGGGTTGCAGCCAGCATGTACCGTGGGGAAACACTATTCAGTGAATTGGTTGGTTGCCTGGCATTGACACCACTGCCCACGCGGTGTCCACGTGGAGGGCCACGCGCAGGCTTCCGCCCTGAGCGCCCTGTCCCTCCACGCAGACCCCGCGTGGGGCTTCCTCAGGCAGAGTCAACAAACCTCGAACCAACAACCACAACGATGCAAGCAATACCAGACAACACCTTAGGAGCGGACTCACCGCGTTCTTTCTCCTAGCACACCGAATACCAACACAGATTTATCGCACACAATATGCCGACATAATAGGATAGGGATAGAAGCCGATGACGCAATGATGAAATTATAGTAGAGCCGGCAGAATGGAATGGACAGAGACGCAGAGGGGCGGGCGCTCCACTGTCCTGAGTACTCCGCGCCCTCAGTCGTCCATCCGATCGGCACTCGATGCCACAATAAATCGGGACGACGAATTGGCCAGGCCCCGCGGCTGGCTCAGGCTGAACTGGCTAGAAGCTGGCGGATATGCGCAGCCGCTCACGGTCGGCGCAGGCGTCGAATGAACTGCCGGCTTTGCGCGGGAAGCGGGTTATGCCGCTCCGGTGCGCGCCCCGCCCGCGGATCGATGCTGGCGGGGACGGGGGCAGGCCGCGCGATGGGCGTCTCATCGGAACTGCGGGCCTGGACGCCCGCAGGAGAACCGAGGGGACTGCGAGGTTCGTGAGTCGCGACACCGTATGAAGATCCCTTTTTTGAAAACTGTACATATATGTTGGGAAATCACACTTCCTCTAGTTTGCAAAAAGTTCTTTTTTGAATTTCCGAAAACTAATCGAGTTGTGATCGTTTTATGAAGAATTTTCTTTAGACTCTGGTCGACACTGCTCCGACTCCTTGGGCCTCTGAAAAATTCACAAAGCTTCAGTAAATGTATGTTCTATGCTTCAAAAAGCAGGTTCTAAAAACAAAAAAACAGCTTCCGTGTGATTTGAGGGGGTCGACATTTTTTCGGAATGCAAAATCGGGACGCTGGTCATATAGAAGATCGTTTCAGAAAAAAATAGTTTTATCACTGTGTATCACATAGGCTTAAAAGTTTATACAGTACGATTTCACTTTCTGATGCCGTTTCCTGCAGAAGAGAGAAAATTATTTTCGTATCAAGTCCATCCTTCGTTTCCATCGATTCGAAGAGCGCACCAAAAATCTTATAGCGAATGCACTTAGGTCGTCATCAAAAATTAACACTTGAAATTTTATAGAGTGCAATTCTGGAAGTAGATGTCATTCCTTGGGGTCGTTTGGTGCGCGCACAACGCCCGACGCGGTGCCATGTGTAGCAGACGAATTGGTCAATCGCGTCGCTCGATCAATTCGGCCACTACACATGAATCGCGTCGCACGTCGCGCGCACACTAAGCGACCCTTCAAGCAGAAAACTACAGTGTCCATGACGTCCTAAGAAAATCTGAAGAATGAAAACCTCTCATTGACTCTAAATCTGCAGACAGGAAATCTTTATTTTCCACTGCACAATAATCGACATTAACATTTTTTTGATATTCAATCCTATTTTTTAGCCCCAGGAAACGCAATATCTCCGCACTGTCGTAGCCACACCTAGAAAAAAAACTTATTAATAGATAAAGCATCACTTAAAACCTGTGATTGGAGAATCCTCTGCCGAAGCCCGAGAGTACGACCCCCTCCCCCTTTGATTCTTTAACCTTAAGCCTAACCCTGCATCATGACACTAAAATAGCGGACCCCACTTAGAAGCGGGACAGACGCTGAGGAAGAAGCAAGCAGGGTTAGGGTTTAAGTTCTTAAGCAAGATATTTTGTGCTACTGCTATTCCCTGTAATGGGCCTAATCTTTACTGAATCTGTCTAAAACATGCGTTGTGCATTATCATCATAGCAATGCAATTACTCTGACATCGGTAAAGATCGGTAGTGAAGTGCGAGACCAAGGTGTTTAAATATAAGAGTCCTTTTGATTTCCCGTCACATATAAATAACGTACTTCGTAATTCCCTTACTAGGGAATGGAAAGCATTAGGATCCAGATTAACAGCTCTTCTTTGCTCCAAGAGCTTAATCGCATGTGCGTTGAGTCTTGAAGCAGACGGTGATGTGGCTCCGCAAGAGCTGCTAGCACATTTCAACAGTCCTTTGGAGAGAAGGTCGTAGTCTTCCGATGGTTGTTCAAGAAGATTCCAATCATACGACTTTATTGCATATTCCAACTCCTCAGACTTGAATGTGGGAGTCCTTACCGGTGCCGGTTTATGAGTGTCACGCTTGAACAACCTCTTTTTGAGAGTCAGCTTCGCACGGACAAGACGGTGATCTGAGCCGGTGTCAAATAAAGGCAGCACGGAGACGTCGAACAGACTCCAGCGTCTGTTTGTAACAACATGATCGATCTCCGAACGTGTTTCTCCATTTGGGCTTTCCCAGGTCGATCGTCGGTTTAAAGGCTTCTTAAACATAGAATTTCCATGGAAGAGACGGCACGTGGATAGGAAGTCAATCAGACGAAGTCAATTAGCGTTAAATTTCCCAACGACAACTTTGTAGTAGGTCTTCTCATCGTTGGCATCCTTTCGAATAGCTTGTAGAATTCTTCGTTTTCTTCGTCTGTGGCCGCAGATGTTGGAGCATATCCATCTATAATGGAGATGGTTCCTTGATCTTTAGTTTTCAGACGAAGAACAGCTATTCGGGGACTGATGATCTTGTAAGAGTCTACTAGGTGGTGGTGCACTGTCGATTTGACGAGAAATCCAACTCCGCCTATATTCTTTCTGTCCACCTTTGCTCCGATAATAAGAAGCTCGTTGTGGTCGGTCCTTCTTATGGTTTCCGCTCTACCTTTGGTTTTCTGCAGGGCGATAACGTCGTATTTGATGTTGCGGCTTCTGTAAAGCAGTGTCCGAAGATCCTGCTCAGATGCGATCGAACGACAGTTATAAGTGCAGACGAATAGGCAGTTTCCGTATTGTGGTGGGAGGGAGTTTCCGGTAGTCCGATTCCAATGACGTCCTGATAGCTTAACTCCGAGATTAGATGGCCCCTGGTTGGTAGTTCCTGTGAGAGGTCCTGTGTGCGTTAGACTTTTAATCTAACGGCCAGGGGTTCGAGTCCCCTACGGGGCTTAACGTTTTGCTCGGATTTGAGGTGTACGTGTGCGCGGCCAGCGAAGAAGTTGAAGAGCAGACACGCTCTACCAACTGAGCTAACGAGGCCCCGTCAGCCGTCGTCTCTCGCGCCTCACAGGAACTGCCGCTGCCGCTCTCGTGTCTGCTCTTCAACTTCTTCGCTGGCCGCGCACACGTACACCTTACAGCCGAGCAAAACGGATGCAACCGACGTCGTAGAAGACCACCTGCAGCGCGCGTAGGACAGGGGCGCGGGTTTAGTTGTTTGAGCCATGGCGGTGGTTTGGTTATTATTTATTTATTTATTTATCAGACATGAACATAGTCATGAATTACATAAGTAATGACAGAAAAACAAATACTAAATCACACATACTACAACAAACATAAAACTAAACACAGCACGTTTAACAAAACTTTTTACGTACCATTAAGGACTTGAACGAACTCACGGACATGTTTATGATATTCTCATCCTCACCTAATAAAAAATTCAAGTCCTTAGGATTTCTGTAAGTGAGGAAGTTTGATCTCGCCTGCGATTTTGGAACAGGAAGGTAAAGCCTTAGGTTCCCTCTCCTATTCGTAGCCAGAGGTGCACCAAAAAATAGCGTGGGATCTATTGAAATTCTGTTTGTAAGAATCTTAAACATCATGGTCATGTCGATCATCTTCCCTCGACTGCGGAGGCAAGGTAACTTAAGCTGTTTGGCCCTGTCTGGACCTCTAGGTATGTTGTCATAGTTGGTTCCAAAACATCTTAAAAATAATTTTTGTTATTCATGGTTATTCACATGTTCCTGGCTAGAGATACATGAGGGCCGCCCATATACGACAAAGCATCGTGTACTGCTTGATAATTTGTGAAGTTAGCCATCACTAAGTGATGTTCGCCCCTTCACCGTGATGAGGTGTCACATGAAGGGGGACCAATCATAATAGTCCATGACATAACTAAAATGGATAGTTGTGAATAAAGTGATGACTGTTTGAAATTTGAAGTCGAAAACGGGGGAAATTTTCAGTCCGACCTAATACAAGCGAAGTGGTGCTGCTTCGCGTCAGCGAAAGCGAAGTCACGGTTTCGCATCTGGGAACTCATCAGGGAGGATCATAATTGCACTTTCGTTGGACTTGCAGGCGTCGACGAACAGGATCGCACTGGCCAGTTGCGGAACAGCCGAAGGATCACGTTGACGATCATGCGAAGATTTATGAGTGCTTTCTAAATCGAAGGTGGTGAGTGGACGTTCGCGAGAGAGGTGCTGGAGGACTATCAACTATTTAGAGCTACTGATACGATGTACTTATGCGCGTCTTCAATTTCTCAACGCATTAGGAACTGTTCTACAGTGCTCACCTGTCTCCCAGATGAGGATTCAGACGGATTTTGCTGCCTAACCAATCTCCTAGTGAGAACGCCTGCTTCTACTTATGGATGGTAAGTAGGTTCAATATTCTGTCGATACCCCTGTAACGGGCTCGTAGTAGGGCAATCGGAGAAGCCGTTTGCTGTCGAGTGAAGTGGATTGCCCAACGGCTGACTTCAGTAATCATTTTAGAGATAAACTGATTAAAGCAGCCCTTCACCTTTTTATCCTCCATCTCTACAACAGTGGTTTATGGTCTGCTTCATTCCACGCCTTCTTATGCGATGAAATTTCTATTTGTGTTACCACACTCCTCACCAATGACGTTGAGCGCCTGATTGACTTCCTATCCACGTGCCGTCTCTTCCATGGAAATTCTATGTTTAAGAAGCCTTTAAACCGACGATCGACCTGGGAAAGCCCAAATGGAGAAACACGTTCGGAGATCGATCATGTTGTTACAAACAGACGCTGGAGTCTGTTCGACGTCTCCGTGCTGCCTTTATTTGACACCGGCTCAGATCACCGTCTTGTCTCGTCTCAATGTGGCAGGTATGAAGATTGGATTGGACATGAATATGTCCAAGACACAATTTATGGTCAACCAGTGGTGTGACACGGGACTCGTAAGGTTAAATGGAGTCGCTCTGCAACAGGTCGACTCCTACGTCTATCTGGGAAGAGAGCTGAACATGGATAACGACCTCGCTCCTGAAATCGCCCGCAGAATACGCGCAGCATGGGCAGCCACGGGCTGGCCGTGTGAAAGAGCTGGAGCGCCAGCGATAAGTCAGTCACTTGACTCGGTCTGTTGAAGACGTCCTCAAAATCGAAATGGAACTATTTCAGAATGATGGCACACTGATCTAGGTCACGAGAGGACTTCTACTTACAACTTCGTGGTGGGGACAGGACACATTGTTCGTGTTTGCTCGGCGTTTTGCCCACATTTTCAATGATATAAGCATCGCAACGAGCGATTAAAGGCAGTCCGAAACCCTTTTTTACTCGATACCACTATAAAAAGACTTTGGAGAACAATTTCGCTTTATTTCACCTGCCCGTACGGTAACCTTAGCCTCCATTCGTTTAGTGAAGTGTTAAAGAATTTTTGGCTGGCTTTTGGCTTCTATTAAACAGCTTCTGCTGCTATCACCGTTCGTTGCTTTACTTTCTTTTTCTGCTTCTGCCCACAAGCTGTTCTTACTCACGGCTCGTGTTTTTGTCTGAAAAGAATCAGATAAATGCGCTGACTGTGAGAGCTCTTGCGATGAGGACCCAATCAGTATTTCACCTGCTAGTTATTGCCTGGGGGTATAACGACCTACCAATCGTTGTCTATCGAACCACTTCACACCTGTGGTGCCATAACTAGAGTACGGTCGGTAGTTTTTAAGGTCATGAGACGTTTAGATGAGGCACACACGAATCCTCCGATCGCAGAGATGGGATATCAGTTATCGCTTCACCTTTCATGATAAGAACGTCCCATTTATGACGCGAAGGTCACCATCTGTTTGTTATTTACGCGTGATGTGTTCCGCTGATTAGCTGTTTGTCAAATAGCCGTCAGAGTCGTCAAATTTCGATTCGTTTCGAACCCATTAGAACTCGATTTAGTCTTAGCAGCAGTTTTCACTAAAGTTCCGTCTTGTATTATAGTAGCTCACTGTATAATTCCCTTCACCAATCGAAGGATATGGTGAACAGTTCAGTTTCAGACTGCACTTGATTTTCTCGTGAATGTATGTGTCATTGCACGACTTCACATCATTCTTATATTGCACCGATTTCCCTTGCCATTAATATTTGGTGGAGATGAACTATATATTCTTGTTTAGAATGATAGCCCTTGGGATAATTATTGGCCTGCTCGCTTTCTTCATCTTCAGAATGTGGACTCAAAGAAGGCGACTTCCTCCAGGTGTTGTTTGACATCGATTTGAATAGATCGGTTTTACTGAGATCCCTCCAGATTTAAAAGAAGTACTACAACGGCACAAATGTTGCCTTAAAGTAAGTGTTCGAGCACGCTGTGTCATAAATCTAGATCCCAAGCTGTACTCTTTGATATTCTTCTTCTATATCTCGAGATCGAGGGAGTTTAGAGGAACTATTAAATATCACACTACATCTTCGAATAAATCGGGACGGGTGAATTTTTTTTGTCAATTTTTGCTGGAAGTCACGCTATAGCACAATTTTATACATGAGGGGACCTAAAGTTCTGATGTAAATTAAAATTTCATGTGATGATTGTTAATTGTGATTCAAGTTATCCCCTACGAAGATTTCCAAGAGTGCTCTTCGAATCGATCACGGATTCGAAGCAGAAGGCCTGCCTTATTTTGGAAAATTTAATTTTTCTACATGAATAAGACAACATTAAGATGCAAAACCGTTCTTCAATAGAATTCGAACTCGTAGTCTTGTGAAAAATCATGTTTTTTCTGCATCTGTTATCGATATGATTAAGTTAGGCTCGCGTTCAAAATCGTCGTTTATCACGGAAATAAAAACACTTCCACCTGAAGAAAGCGACATATGAAAAAATTCAACGCCCTGATTACATAGAAGATTGATACAAAAAATCTTTTAGAATAGTAAATAAAGCTTGAAATTTTATGGGATACTTTACCTTTATATGTCGTTTTCTTACGGTAAATTTTGTTGTTTCGTTTACAAACAAAATCAAGATTCGAAACCAAAACAAAATGAAAAATTATGAATGTGGCTCTTTTTTAATCATATTGCTGTGGATAAAGTAGATTTTTTAAACCGTATATTAATAAGAGCTCGAAATTTTAAAAAATACAATCTCAATTCTCATAGTTGCTTTCAAAATCGTACTGTCTTACGGAAATATAAAATTTCCTAACTGAAGGGGTCGACATATGAAAAAATGAACGCCCTGACTACATAGAATATTGCTACCAAAATGACCTTTCATTGTATTAAATAGAGTTCGAAATTTTATAGAATACCATTCTAATTCTTCATTTCGTTTTCTTAACGTATATTTTCTCATTTCCTCAGCAGCCGAAATCAAAATAAAAAATCAGAGCGAAATAAAAATTTTGAACGTAGCCCTCTTTTAATCATATGGTTATGGACAAACTTAGGTTGAGTCATAAATTTTGCAACAATATTTGTCTTCCAGCAAAAATAGGATTATACCACAAAAGAAAAACGATTGACTTAAACGATAATTACCGTTATTCTCATTGAGTTTCTTTCGCTCTTCATGCACAGAGTGAATTACATCACTGTAAAGATTGTTCAGTTTCGACCTGAAGGAGTCGTGAACCACCGCCGTGACTTCATCGACTTCGTCGAAGCGCCTACTATGGAAGAATTGATCAATCGACGGAAGCTTAATGGCAGTCAGACTGCGCAATGTCCGGGATGTATGGTGGCTTGATTTTGGTCCAGCTCAATTCCTAGATTTTTCTCAGCTTCTGAAGTGCCGTAAGCGGTCGGCCGTTGCCCTGGTAGAAGAAATATTGGCTTGTATCGACTTCTTTCTCCACTATTACTCGCAGTATCTCGTCGAGTTATTGGCAAAAGCGAACGTCGAGGATGGTTTGACTTCGTGAAGCAGCTCCCGGTGCCTTGGGCCGCTACACATACACCGAACGCACAACAGGACATTCTTCCGGCGGAACTCCGGTTTTGACGTCAGAACCCCCCAGCTCGTTGCGTTCCAGCTATTGCTTTTCGGCTTCACAGTTGTATTTAAGCATCCGATATTCATCGCTGGTAAGGGTTCGATCCGGAATCCCTCGCTTGAACCGGCGTAGGAGCTCTCGGCACTCGGAAGCTCAGCGATTTACTCGGGTTTCCGTCAAAGCAGGAGGCACTGACGAAGGCGATTTTGGCGACATACCAATCTACTGCAGCCGACGAGCGGTGGTTCACTGTGAGGTGTGGAGATCAGCGGTCAGTCCCAGTATGGTTTCAAAGGAATCCGGTTTGATGGATTTGCGCAGGCGTCCTTTGTTTACAGCAGTTGGTCTTCCCGGGAGTGCTTTACCCTTGTTGCCCTTGTGGGTGGAAAAAATGCTGATGCCATCTCAAATAATTTATTTGGTTAAGAGTGAACTTGCTGGTGACTTGTTGAGTGTGTTTGGCTCCTGGCGTTAGGTTGTTGCCGAGCTTGAACTAACTGAAAATGAAACCACACACTTTTACACTTTGAGTGGTCATCGTTCTAGTGAATAAAACTTCTCAACAACGCAAGGAAAATTAGCGATTTATAACTCAAAATGATCGGTAGGAAACAAGCTTTGAGACAAAATATAATACTTCGGCGTGTTTACTTTGCACTCCAGAAAAATAGAACTGTTGCAAAATTTGTGACACAACCTAATAGAATTTTTTGAACTGTATGAGAGCGAGAGCTCAAAATTTTGAAAGATACAATTTCGGCTCTTAAAGTTGCTTTCTCCAGGTAGAAAAAATTATTTCCCCGACAAGTTAAGCACTCAGTTAGTTTTTTCTGTGATCCATTCAGAGCACTCCAAAGAATCCTTGTAGGGAAAGGAAGCACTTTTAGCAAGGAGCACTCAGTTTTGTAGAGTAGTGCTTCAGATCAAGATGTCACTCCTTCAAGTATGTAGAAAAATCGTCTCATGATACTCTGCTAAAGTCGAAGAAATTGAAACCCATCCTGATAGGTTTAAAGATAGAGAGTGTACAGCAGTCGGAATTCAAAACTTTATAGGATTTGATTCCGTGTTCGTAACGTGTCTCTGTTAGCGAGCAAAACCAAGCGCGACCAGCATTATTGAAGCCACCTCGGAAAACGAAATAAGTTGTTAAGATATGTAAAGATTATCTCAAAATGAAAATAAAAGAGACAATCTTTCGCAAAACTAAGACTCCTTTCCTTCCAAAACGAAGTGACAGAACTACTTCTCCCCCTTTCCCTGGCACGATTCGATTCTGGAAGTTCAAGCTTGACACTGTGGGGAGGGGGAAGGTGGGAAGGAGGAGAAACTAATGGCAAGGCATTATGAGATTGCTGACTAATCAATTTTTAGGTCCGCTTCCTCTTCCGCTCATTGGAAACTTGCATCAGCTGGCGTACAAAATGTTCATAAGGAAAATCGCTTTCACCGATGCAATGCGAGAGTGGACTGAGGTTGGAGAACTTTTCTGAAGATTTCTGCCGTACACTTTCTTAGTTCGTAGGGTTGTTCACTTCCAGGAACATGGCCCGCTGCTGACGTTTTGGTTCGGCCCAACACCGACGATCAACATCTGCGACTACGCCACGGCCGTCGACGCGATGGTGAAGAAGGGATCGGCCTTTGCCGACCGAAGCTTGCCGTATCTCTTCAAGTTGTCCAGAAGTCCGTTATTTTAATAGCACCCAGCATCATTGTTAAAATAGCTATTCATAGCGAGAGAGTAGGTAGCCATTTTAAATTGAGAATTTAAAATTCTTCCTAATTTATACGTATGCAAGCTACGGAGCTTTGCATGACCTAAATACTTTTTTAGAGCAATTACCTCTTCACTTGAAAATAAGGCACTATTGTACTTTCACAACTCCACGAGTCGAGGAGAGGTTGGAAAAAATTTTTTCGCCCAAACTTCGGCTAGGGGGGTTATTTGGGGTGCTGATCACGAATCTGAGATCCGTTTTCAAAAATACGGCCGATTACGGTAGGTTACGGTAGGTACGACCTTACTCACCGGTACCCACCGTAACCTACCGTACTCCAGCGTAAAACGAAAAACGGATGTCATATTCGTGATCAGCACCTCAAATAACCCCCCTAGCCGATGTTTGGGCGATATCGGCGATCATGACCTCGACAGCCTTAGTCACCGGTACCTACCGTAACCTACCGTAGTCAGCCATAATTTTGAAAACGGATCTCCGATTCGTGATCAGCACCCCAAATAACCCCCCTAGCCGAAGTTTGGGCGAAAATTTTTTTCGACCTCTCCTCGACCCGTGGAGTTGTGAAAGTACAATAGTGCCGAAAATAATTACAGAAACCTAAAAGCACAACTCCAATGATCGCTTGGAAAGACCCGAAATTATAGAGAGATATTTCTTGTGGTGAAATTTTCGTTAACAGTCATAAATTATAGATGGCCGTGGAATTATGGGATCCAATGGGTTGCAGTGGTTGGAGCAGCGTCGCTTTGCACTGCACACACTTCGGAATTTCGGAATCGGCAGAAATTTAATAGAGGAGAGAATCATGTACGAGTTCGAGATCGCGTGAGTGGTTTATCATTCAAAACGTTTATGAAATATTGGTCCCTTCGAGCGCATAATCAACTAGAATTGGATAGAATTCGATGGTGTTGACCATTTAATTATTTTTTGTATCTCTTTCAAAATTTTCTAATTTTGAAAGAGATACAAAAAAAACCTTAGAGTGAAAACTAACCCTTAATATTCGACCAAACGGCGCCGGTGGTGTAAAGGCGTAGAGCATTCCCGCCCGGTCAGAGGGAGGCGCGGGTTCGAGTCCCGCCTGGCGCTAGAAGTTTTGATCGCAACAAAACATCGTTGTGACAGCTTACATCCTCGGTGCCTGCCAATTGAGGCTTAAAGAAACTGATTTGAATCGTTTCTATCAAGACCATCAGCTTAACTGGATCCATGCTGATATCAGCGGCCAGCTCATCCCGAATACGGGTGTGTGCTGATCGGTCCCACGAGGTGTGGACGTTGCATTCGATCAAACGGCGCCGGTGGTGTAAAGGCGTAAAGCATTCCCGCCCGGTCAGAGGGAGGTGCGGGTTCGAGTCCCGCCCGGCGCTAGAAGTTTTGATCGCAGCAAAACATCGTTGTGACAGCTTATAACCCTTAATATCTCGTCTATTGGTGCCGCGTAAAGATATTGAATAAAACTTGGTGTTAGTCAATTCCATTGTGAGAAACCCACGCAACCTACTTTTACGGGGTTCGTTATATGAATTTGTTTTTAGACTACACAAAAAACAAAAGACTGCCCATTACAAGTCTCTTACAATACACCGACTCCGAGGAAAAAACACGTTTGGCTTAGCTGGTGGGAAAAATCGTCTCCTTCGGACGTCCCAATTTGATGACCTAAAATTTAATAAAGGACAAATAAGCAAATAGGACCGAGCTAACGACCTAAAAATTGACAAAATTCAGGATTAGGAAAGAAATGCAATACATGCTCTGATAGAACAAGTTATTGTCTTTCGGAGGCTGTATAGCGCTATGCAAGAGACCGCCGGCGAAATCCGCAATGAATCGTTGAAAAAACGGCGGGGCTTATGGTACAACCTAATAGAACCAATCACCGTTAAATTTTCACTTTTGGCTAACTCGTAGAGCAAGAATCTTCTTTTCTAGCTTTACTAATGGATACGCTAGCATTTTTGCCAATCTTCGTTCCGATTCGAAAGAGGCTTTAGGTATTGGGTTGCAAGGAAAGTTTCCCACCACTCACTTTGGCGCTCCGTCTAATTTTTGAAAAGTGTTCTGGAACCTTTCCCAGTATCGAATATATAGGCTGACCTATGACCTACATTTACCACTATCGTCGTGATACCCCGTTACGACTATGGCAGAGAAAATCGTTCTCGACTGCGAGCAAGTTCGACCTCTTCTGCTTTACGAGTTCGAAAAGCAGATCAAGAGTCGCGATAGATAACATATGGGGACGATGGGTCCTACCACCGTCTCCTGCGGAACAACGAAAGTAGGGTTTCGGAAGTTTAAGAACGGAGACTTTTGCTTAGAGGACCAACTATGGTCTGGAAGGCCAGTTGCAGTGAATAAGGAGTCGCTTCTGGAGCTGGTTCAGGAGGATCCCCGGAGCATCCGCGAACTTGAAAAGGGACACGAGTGCAGTCATCCCCCCCCCTTATCTCAACACCTGCGAGGCCTTGGGAAGAAATACAGATATGGTGCAAGGATACCAACTGAACATAACGACCACTATCTACAGGTAGACCAGGATGCGTGCATGAACTTTCTGGTGGAATTTTCCTTGGTTCGAGGACTTGGCCACTGGTGACGAAAAGTGGATAGTATACGTTAACCACAGGCGAAATCGTCAGTGGCTTAGTCGCGGCGATGCAGGAATTCCCACGCCATGACCGGAACTTCGCCCAAAAAAGGTGATACTCAGTGTCCGGTAGAACTGCAAAAGAGTCACTCACTGGGAGCTGCTACGTGCAAGCACTGCTGTCACTAGCGATGTTTTCTGCAGGCAGTTGGATCACGTTGAAGCAACTTTTCGAGAGAATGAACACAAGACCTTTTGCTTCACGACAATGCGCGTCCACACGTTGCAAGGGAGACTCAGACAATATTTCAGTGCCTCGGACTGATTGCTATGTTTCTTTCGTTGTTGAATCATCTGCAGGAGAAACAATTTTAGGACAGGGACAACTTGAAAAGTGCCTCGCTGAGATCTTTTTTTTTGTCAAGAATTCCAACGAAGCGGGATCTACTAATTACCCGACAAATGGAAATCTGTTGTAGATAATAATGGTGTACTATATGTTCGTTAGTTATTAAATGTTTGGAACGAGAGAAGTAAACTTGAAAAAAAATTGTACAAGTTACAGGATACTTCCCTTACGACCTAATAGAAAAATCAGCTAGATGTGCAATACTTTAAAACATATTACAGGTGTGAGGGACTCGACAAACATTTGGATACCGGTGAAAATTCGATTGATCCCCACAATATGTTCGATTTGTTGGTGGGAAATATCATCAACAGGATGCTGTTCACGGAGCGGTTCGAAAAGGTTCGTCTCGAAGCTCCAGGAGCGTTGATCAATTGGTTTACATTGTCATGTCCAGAAGACAACGATTATCTGATGGTTCGAATAAACGTCATCAGCTGTGATGGAAAGAACTCGAGAAAATCTTTTGATTAGAATTTGAAAACTCTTACCTAGACCAGTTATTCTAATGGCGTTAAAATGTAGGAGTTAAACCAAATCTGGTTTTCAAGGTGTGTTGTGAAACTCCACACATCTTATGTCGTATAGTGTCGCAACGGCTCGTCTTTTAAATGAATAGGGGATAAAGGACGGTGATAACTATTTCCTGTTCGGAACTTGGCTACTATTGTTGGATACCTTGGAGGTAATTTTGACGCGTATTTGGCATGGGCTAACGATTTGCTGTAGTCAGCCGAAGAAAAAGTCACTGCGTTCTTCTTCTTAGACAAATTCTGGTATCAGTTTACACGCTCTGGTGGTATGTAACAAATTAGTTGGCCTGGAACCAAGATTCATGATTCGGGATGCATACAACAAGCTTCATATTTAAGGTGGTAATTTCAAACTTCTCTTTTCAGCACGAAGAGGAAAACTTCTTTGCGTTGAAGAAAAAGCTGGATGACATAATGAAGAACTTCCGGGTTTTCGACATGCTTATCAACGAGTGGAATGTCAAGTGGCCACTGGTTAAACAGAGAGCGAAGTACCTTATGAAGCCGATGGACTCCATTCTCGAATTTTTAGGCAATCAGATAGAGCAGAGGTGAGGTCTAACAACAGGCGAACTTTGCTTGTCTTCAGCTCCTCAACTAGGCCGATTAATCCTACTATATATAAGAGAGTTAGCTGTTGTCCGCCCGTCTGTCCATCCGGTCTTTCATAGACGTCGAGTAACACACGTCCGGGTTTAGAACACATGTCACCGATGCCGCGCAAAGAGCGTTTCGCTTCAGAAGAGGTGTCAACGACGTCGTTCAACAGGCACCCGGGTTCAGAAGATATGTCACCGACGTCGCCCTATGGGTGTCTGGGTTCAAAAGAGGTGTGATCGATGTCGCGCAAGGGGTGTCCGGGTTGAGAAGACGTGCCACCAACGTCGCACGGAGGAGTCCGGTTTCGGAAGACTTGTAACCGTTGTCGCGCAATGGGTGCTTGCGTTCAGAAGATATAGTGTAAGGGGTGTCTGGGTTTAGAAGAAGTGTCACCGATGTCGTGCAGGGGCGTCCGAATTCCAAACACGTGTAATGGGGGACCACTAAAGGGAAGACCAGTAGGCGCATGATTAGTCAAGGGTGTCCAGTGAAGGTGGGGCGGGGGGGGGGGACCGGTAAGAAGAGGGATATCAGTGAAGGAAGAGCCAACAAGGAGGGGACAGTGAAGGGTTACCGGTAAGGGCGAGCCAGTGAAAAGTGGACCGGTAAAGGGGACCAGTGAAGAGGGACCGGTATAGTGGAGCGGCAAGGGGAGGGAGACCAGCAAAGGAGGGTGGGGGAAGCAGTGAAGGCCCAGTAATGGGGAATCTCTGAAGGGCAGAGGGAGTCGAATAAAGGAGGCACTGGTTTATAAATGACAGTCTAAAAATGTCTAGAGATGTAAGTCGGGAAATACTTGGAAGTTCAGGAAACGTGAAATATCCAACGGATCACATTTGCTACGAGGTGAAGGTGAAGACTTCGTGGACGCTTTCCTGCTGCAAATGGAAAAAGAGAAAAAATCTGGCGGACCAACAAGCTTTGAGTAGGTCTATTTGCGACTTGTACATACTACAGCAGCAAATTCGGTTTTGTGATTGCAGGGAAGAAGCGCTGCTGATGACGCTCCTCGATCTGTGGGCTGCCGGTCAAGAAACGACGACGCTTACCATTAACTGGGCGCTCTCCTATTTACTGATGAATCCTCAGGTAGCGCCTTTCCAAGCCTCCTACTAAACAAGACTTGTCTTGCGGAGAAATGTGGCACGCTGTAGCGCAGCCCAAAGGAGCGCCAGCTGTGGAGTGCACCCGATACCAGGTTCCTGGTCCGGATTTTCCGCCCAGGCTAACCAAGCCTTCCATCCCTTCAGAGTCGGTGAATTGATACCAGACTCCTATTGGAAGGATAAAACGCGGACTTTTCCATCGGCTGACCACCGTAAGTCGTTGTATAGGCCCAATCCCTCCACGAGGTAACGGCTGCCGCGAGAGCCCGATACCAGGTTCCTGGATCGGATTTACCGCTAAGGTTAAGCAAGGCTTCCATTCCTCCGGGATCGGCAGACTGTTACCAGTCTCGTCTGGGAAGGATAAAAATTGGTTGATCAGCGGGCCACGGCATGTCATTACATAGCCAAATACGCATTCAAATCGCCCGCAAAATCCTGTAGAAGTAGAATGCGTGGCGCATCCGAAGAGGAATTGAGTAACGCCATCCTTTATCCTTTAGTATGATAGAAGTGAAGCGATGCGATTCCATCTAAAGCGGTAGTTCTAGCTTAATTGCGGTGGACAAAGTTGTTCTTCTGCAATTTTGTTTTATGAGTATGCATAAAACATACTCCCATTTTTAAAGTTTTCGGAAAAATTATTAGTACGACATATAGGGAAATTTAATGAGCCCCGTTCTACAGTTTCAGTGTTTTGAAAGGAAGTCAAAGTAATAAATTGATTGCACATTCATTGTGACACAAGGTACCGGTTTGGTTTTAGACTTGTCCAGCCAAAATAAAAATGGTGAAAAAAGTGTATGCTAAATAGCCAGCGAAGCTTCTAGAACTTCGTTCATTTAAAGCCTTCCAGCTGCTGATAAGCTTGCGCAAAACTTAATTATTCAGGTGACGTCGAGAGTGGAAGAAGAACTTCTAAGAGTCACCGGGGGTCGGCGTCCTCTTTCTATTTCCGACCGGCCTAGTACAATATATTACAATGCGGTTCTGACTGTAAGTAACTCTTTACTGCATTATTCCGAAACCTTGCCCAATCTCGTGATTTCAGGAGATACATAGATGTGCAGCAATCGTGCACATGAATTTGCGTAGGGATACTTCAGAAGACACAGTTGTCGGATCGTATTTGATTCCAAAAGGCACTCCTATTACCGCTCAAATTTCACTTATCATGAGTGATGAGAAGCTTTTCACAAATCAACAGCAGGTATGTAGCTATGCCAGAACGGTACGCATGTTACCAGATTTTTGAGTTAACCAGGCTCCTATCTTCCAGTTCAATCCCGATCGCTTTCTGAATGGCGATAAATTGGACCAGATGGTTGTTCCGTTCGGCCTGGGGAAAAGAGCATGTCCAGGAGAATCGTTAGCTCAGGCCGAACTATATCTCGTAGGTTCAGAGAAGTTCACTTTTTGTAAACTATCTTAACGTTTTTAAATTATAAAGCTTTTTTACAGCATTACAGGCAAATATCCGTTTTTCTGTTTTTATTTTTTATTTCGAGCCAAAAATTTGGATAATTAACTCGCTATCTGAATTGTTGAAAAATAAAATGTGTGGCCCTGAGGGAATAGTTCGCGGTAACATCAGGCGAGGAAATCTTTATTAGTACGCTACGCAGTAATATCCGCCCTGAGAACCTTTATTAACAGTCTTGGAATCACAGCTCGAGGTCAGCTGACAAACTTTGGGGTTTAAGGATGCAAATAACTATCTTCACGATGCGCAAGAAGATTCTTGATAATTTCATTAATCGAAATAAGTACCATTACAATTAGTATACTTTTCCCAACCCGACAATAGCTGAGACATTCCATCATTGCAAAAATCAGAACTACGAGAATTAGCAAAACATAAGTAGTCATTTCGACACCATCTATGTTGCTGAATTTTTTATCCTTCACATGACGATCTAAATGCTTTGGAAAATGGCAATCGGTGGAGGGAAGATCTTTTGAATATGCAGGATGTAGCAGTGTTTCGTATCCCAATTCATCCAGTTTCTGGACAACAATGTTTAAAGCGTGCTGTCGGGCGTTGTCAGTAGGATTGGGCCTCTTCGAATGACCAAAGCCGGCAGTTTTTCTATCAACTTCTGGTGCATCACTTCAACTTCGGCACAGTACTTCTCCGCTGTGATAGTCTCTCCAGTTTTTAAGAACTCGTAATGGACTATACCAACCATTGTCCACGATCCACGGTCACCATGGTCTTCTTTGGATGGAGACTTGGTTTTGGCATCTCCTTGGAACTCCCATTCTTGTACATCCATTGTGCAGAGCGACGACGATTGTCATAGAGGATCTGCTTTTCGTCGCATGTCACGATTTTGTCCAAAAAAAGGCTCCCTTAGATTGTGCAGCCTCAACGAAACACAGGTGTCCTGGCGCTTCAGCATCTGCCCGATCAGTTCGTGCGGGATCCATTTATCCAATTTCTTTAGTTTTCCGATCTCATTGAAGTGACGACTGATAGTGCTGCCGTCAACGCCGAAATGCTGTGCTAGCTCTCTCACAGATTTGGATCAGCTCCCACGATGGCTCTGCGTTGGTCGTCGCTAAGGAGTAAATGCGGCCTACTTCGGTCTTTACCTTCGAGACTTTCATGTCCAGAACGAAACGTTTCGAATGAGTAGTTAACTGTGTGTTTCTTAGCGAAATCCTCCCCAAATGCAGGTTTGATGTGACGGGTTGCGGCCGCGGCCTCGTGTCCACTTTTCCATTCATATGAGTAGAGCACCCGAACATCACGTCAATTTATACTGTAAAACAACGTCACAAACTCGGCTAGAAGCAATAATGTCACAAAATGCTATAAATTGTAAGAAAGCGGAGGTTCTGTGCTTTCAGCAACCATATATAGTGCTTGAAAAGGGAATATTCGAATGCACGCAAAATCGACCAGAAATTGAGGTAGCAAAATCGACCATTTCATTAGCTACAGCCTAATACATATGGTGTAGACAAACGACAAAGAAAAGCAATAGTAAATAATAGCAGAAATTCCAAAAATGGAAAGAAGCAAGAGGCTAGATCGCTTCGCTACTTAGGTTGCAGTAAGCGCCAACTTAGAGCTTGTGGTCACCTACTCGCTTTCTTATTGCCAGATCCGTTTATGGTATCACGCAAAAACTTCCCACAATAACTCTGGTTCCTGCTCTTCGTGTTGGTTTAATAATATGCATAGGATAGCACGTCTCCACTAAAGTATATGCATAGGATAGCACGTCTCCACTAAAGCAGGAAAGATGTTCCACATCGTAACCGTCCTATTTCCACCTATGTATTTCAATCTTTTATTAAACCGTACAACGAAAATTCCGAGGAACACCATCGGTTTGATTCTGGTACTTCAATTTTCTTCTAGTTTGGCAGTTATTAACTTCAAGAGATACTCGATTGTTGAAAGGTTCATAAATGTCATACTCTACTTTTTCAGATCACAGCAAATCTTCTACTTCGCTACAAGATCACGGCAGATTCTCTACATATGCCGTCTACGAAAGCGCATATAGGAATAATGCGACGTGCTCTTCCATATAGGATCTGTTTTGAACGTCGATAAATATGTGTTAGACAAAAATAGTTGTTGAACTGTTTAAATTAGCAATAGTACGGTGTGGATACTCTTCCATGTCTCTAGCCATAGATTCTTTTTTTTTTTTTAGAAGAATTTAGCTACAGGCGCGTCAGACGAAGAGCGCCGCACAAAAGTGACACCACATGTCGTAACCAATACTTCGTCTAAGCATAAATTTGAAATACCAAACACGATGTTAATGCTCGTCTCAACAGTTGCGACCGGTTACCCTTTTGGTCGTAGCAGAATCACTGATTATCGGGGTCGACAGCAGCAGAAGACAACATCAGGATACATATTGTCGTCATCCACGACGTCGCCAGCTTCAACGTCGCTGTCAAGCAGCAAATCCCAGAAGCTTTCGCTGAGTTCCTCGATATCGAGATTCGAAACATTCCTGATGTTAATTTTCGACAGCGATTCTAGAAAATTCCATCCCAACTTCACCAGTTACCCTTCAGCTGTGTTGCCAAAGCAGAGAAAAAGAAGAAAAAGTAAGGAAATTGAAAAAAAAAGAAAAATGAAAGGAAGGAAGCCGGCAAGGAGAAAGGTAGTGATCGGAGATTATTACGTGAACGAAATTGAACGCTTTTCCAAAAAAAAAAAAGCGGTAAAATTTGCTTCCAGCTTCTCAAATAACTCCTGCACAGAGTTTGGGCAAAGTCGGTGGTCCCCATACGACTAGGACATCGCCGTTGTGTTCAGCATCCTGAATAATCTTTCTGGACGAAGTCTGTATGTACAGGATATCATTCCTGTTACAATAATAAACCGTCGCGCACCATTGAGCGACATTGTAGTCAACGTGTTAAGGTTTGCATAGTGCCAGGAAGTCATTGCCTATACACATCATGCGTGCAAAAACTGGACCTTGACAGACTTGTGCCCATGATAAACCACTCCCACGGCCGGTCATGAATTGTCCCAGGACCTCGCAGTTGGCCACTCGTCGCAGTCCGACACACCCACGTTGCGCCAACAGCCTGCCGGCAGAATACCACCGAGAACTATGGCTAGATTAGTCCTAACCATTAACATTGTCTACAAGCATTTGAGAAGTGCTTCCTTGAGGGGTGTGATCAAAGCCTCTGTAATGGCGATATGCGCAAAGCTCTCATGCGGGCCTTGTAAAGAAGCTATACATTCGGCATCATTGTGCAGTGTTGTACATGATTAAGAAGGAAGGTAAGGTGTTATAACGATAACTTGCTGCCATAAAAACTCTAGCGTCAAGAGAGAACAGCACCACCAGATGCTCTACCTCGTTACATCACCAGTGCTGTTCGATCGAACGCAGCAAGGGAAGTGTTTCTAGTTAATACAGCATAATGATACGAAACCACCTTATTTCACTCGAAAGGTACTAGATACAATGATAACAAATTATAGCTGCTACGAGCAGAGTAAATAGGAGTGGAATAACTACGTTTATGTCGTTTCACTTGCAGAACATGCGATGCTACAGATTCAAGCACGGGTCGTATAATTGTAGAGGCGATGTGCGACTGGGCGACGGAGATTAGGTTCTCCTACTCAGACACTCGCGTACCACTAACCGGCGCACAAAAGCACCACTAACGACCCGCAGGAGGCCTTGCTGCACAATAGCACCACGTGCTGCAGCGTGCAGCAGTGGCGCTATTGCGCAGTAAAGCGCCACCGCTGTGGTGGGATAGTGATGCTCTTTGTAGCAGCACTGCTGCAGAGCGTGCAGCAGTGATAGTAGCACCACTGCTGCAGAGCGTGCAGCAGTGATGCTATTGTGCTGCAAAGCGCATCGATCGATCCGTGAGCGCCTTGCAGCACGGTGCGCTATTGTGCTGCAAAGTCTCTCTCGGGTCGTTAGTGATGCTATCGGGCACCAGTAGTGGTGCCCCTTTAGTGTTCGAGTAGTGGTGTAGTTTTCCAGTGGCACCTGCGCTCCAATGCGCGTGCGTGCGCAGTCGCACGCCGGCGCGTTCGCGGCAGCATTTCGAACCGCCATTTGTAGTTCCTCGCCGGTCAGCGCGGTCTCGTGGTTTCTTTTCGTTTTTGTAACGGTGTGCCTCGCCTCTGTACTTCCGATATCGATTGCCATCGAGCCTCTTGCACGAAGAATTAATTCCCTAACCTCTTCCTATTCGTGCATGAATGATAGAGAGGAAGCGGACAAGCCGTGCTGAGATTGTACTTCTGAGAGAGTTTAGAATGATTCACTCGCAGTTTAAGGTTGGTATTAGATGGTTTGCAGGTCACGACACCCAGAGCCTATTTGTGCCGGAAAGTAGCTATAGAATTCCTCCCCATGACCACATCTGTGGTCCTGGGGAGGAATTCTGACTTTCTGGCGCTGACAGGTCGATGTGGTCGGCGAATGCTTTGATTCGACTCCACGAGAGGGGACGTGGTGTCGCTCCATCCGACCACGTCTCACTCTGCCATTGTCGCGTTTGTATACACTGACTGGCCTTCACCACCCCCGACATGTCCCCCTAATTTCCAGAACTGCCGTCGTCATGAGATGCTACGAAGGAAAACGCAGGTGACCCTCCATTTCTATGGACCAGCAGCTTCGTTGTTGTCTTGGAGACACGTAATCGACGCACAACAAGGTGCGTGCTGTTCGCGGCAGAAAATTACATGTGCTTGTTCATGTAGTCGATTCATGTCCTCGCAGCAGCGGCTCCATTCACATTCGGTTTCTTTCGAATTTTTCGCTTGTTTGCATTGAAGCATTTGTCCTAGGTTTTCCCAGGGAACGCTGCAGCTTCGAAACTCCCAGCAAATAAAGTTAGCCCTTCAAGAAACTATTAGCCGTTTCGGTGGAAGGCGTTCAGCTGTGTCGTTTGCAGTGGATCACCATGTGCTGTTGAAATGGTTCCGCGAATTACACTGTCTCACTGTGTAGTGTACACTGTAAAACACCCGCGAGAGTCGATAAACATGATCACGTGACACACTGCACAGATTTCGCACGCATGTATTTCGCTACTGTAAATGATTTACAAAACATCTCTACCTGCTTTCGCAGAGCGAATCCTCGTTTGACACTTTTATAGGCTTGCGACCCTGTCGAAGCGGTCCGCGTGTCGGGAAAGCACGCTAAAGGTCCCAGGAAGATGGATTTACCCGCCAGTATAAGAGACACACTAATTAGTAAGCCTACTGCGTTCGTAGAAAACAGACCAGCCGATTTCAACTGATAATATTAAGAGTGCTTCTTTGACGGTCTTAAAATGGGGCAGCCTGAGTTCGTCCGAATGCCTGATGAGTTGGCGGCCCAACCTACTCAGTAAGTATAATTCGACTAGTCAAAAATTAGTTAATTAATTAGTAGTTCACTGTGTATTCGCCGCAGAAAACCGAATTAGATTCTGGTTGGACCTCGGCCCAACAAATGAAAGTAGAGCTGCTAAGCTCCTCGAAAAGCAGGCAACAGAGGATGCATGGATCAGTGCACTGAAATCTGCGCTGGGAAGGGCTTTGTAGGTCTCAATTTGTCTTATCGAAAGTTCACACTCACAACTCGTAAACTACATAAGTTACTACACTTTCGGGAACAACGTGCGCCAGTACGTTAAGAAAGGCAATGTGCTTGCTCCTGTATGCGCTTGTTCCCGTAAGTGAGCTTTTCACTTACTACACTGTAAGCTAAACATATCTGCATATTATATACGCACATTTTTCAGAAGAAGAAGAAGAAGAGCACGAACGCTATTGATTGATTTTTGTATGAGAATAGTGTTTTATTCCTGTGTAGTTATATGAATCTCTGAAATCTCCCACAAGAACTTTCGTTTCCTGTATTTGTGAGAAGGATTTCACCCTGTAGAGATTGTCTCACGTGTGAACTTTGAAATTTCCTTAATTTCTAAGAAAGATTTCAGACTTCAGAGATTCTCCCACTTGTGAACTTTGAAGTTTCCTGAAATCGTGAGGAAGATTTCGCTTCTGAAGTATTTTTGTGAAGTCCTGTCGATTTGTGAACTTCCGGTTGTGAAGCTAGAGCTTTTGTTGGGAAGTTAATGACTGTTATTGCTGCTGTTCGATTTTATTCAAGAAACTGCTCTTTCTAAATGCTCAAATGATGTTCTGTTGTAAATGTTGAACACTGAAGTAAATGTTTATTGATTTCTTTATTTATTGTTTTTTCAGGAGGAAGTAAGTCCTATGCAGATAGGGCTGTGGCGGGCGGCGGCACGAGCGTGAACCACTCTTGCAGCAGTGTGCCATCGCTAGCGCAGTTCCCTTTGCAGCACAATAGCGCTATAGAACTATTGTGCTGCGACGGTTGTATAAATTTCGACATTAATCATACATTTCCAGTTACTTCTAATCACAGAGCCGCTTGCCATCGAGTATTATCATTATCATTTGATAGAAAAATAGCTCGAAAAGGTGTTGCTGTTTCGGAAGCTGCTGTAAATGCATTTCAAGATGGAAAATGTTTATTAATATGAAGAAAATGCGAGAGAACCATTGTGTAGCAATGTTGCATATATCTCATTATTTTACACAGAAAAGCTTGTTTGTCTACCACAATGAACACCGATTGTGAGGATTCATTTGCGATCCTGGACGGCAGAAGAATGAACTAGCAAATGCAGGAGTGTTGAAGGCTACGTTGTTCACTCTAAAAGTGTACAAATGAAATTCAATGAAGGAAATGACGAGGTCTTCTGGATGGTAAGAATTTCATGTTCAATGAAAACTGGCACGCTTGGCTTTGCTGTAATAATGTAGAAATGGAGGTTATCAACAATATACTATTTTTTATAAAAGTAGTCCTTCGAAACAAGCTCCGAAAGTTGGTCAGAATGAAATAAATGTGGCGAAATTATACTGAATGTCGGATTTGGGGCGTGGAATCGATCGCTCCGGGTCGGTAAACTGCTACCAGGCTTGTCTGAGAAGCATAGAACAGTGTTCATGAATGATTACGCAAAGGCAATGTGTAGAACAACTAAGAATTTAGCTTAGTTCATGACACAAAAGATGTGGAATGTGTGGCGCACCCGAAAAGGGAACGCCTTTATTTGCTCATTGTCTTTCATTGTCTCCGTGGATGGCTTTATTCGTATGCAATGGTAGCAAGAAGACACTAAGCGCAATATGGCTGAATGCTAAAACCCCAATGTTGAAATGGAGTCTGCCCTGTGGCCTAGTGGCAAAGCTCTGAGGTAACCAAAACGTCTAGGCAGATTACCCGGTTAGATGTGTGAAATATTTTTAAGAGTGTAACGTGCCATACTAACAATCTCAGGGTTCAACATACCTGTAAATTTCACTAACATGATCACTAGTCAGATCATAATACAACGTCAGGTCCGAATTCTTAGAACAAAAGGTCTAAATTGCTACAATGAATTGCATTCCACAGAACAGTGTGAAAAGCATACCACAGCAAAGCTCAGAAAAAATAGTTGGTCGTTTGTAAAGTCTTCAACAGAATCTGTCCTTGCATCTTCTCCATGTTTTTCCTGGTGCTTTTTGAATGCCTGAAGAAAGTTGTCGAAAATTTAGGTTAGAAACGGTTTTTTGTAGTACACGGTGTCGTTGCTATCTGCATTTTCTCGTGTGTTTTCCTAGTCTGTTGGAGACAATTCATGTCAACGGATCGTATTATCTGTGCAAGGCAGAAGTCAAATATGCTTCTTTTGAAGACAAACAAATGCCTGCATGGCTACGACAGCAGCAAACGCCACTCTCCAGTTTCTACCTCCTAGTTCATGTTATGCTATTCCTACCTTTTATAAAGGCCTTCAATCCATCGCCTCATATCTACTTTCCTAGAGGGTTTACACTGCGTCATAATATGTATTTTCTGCTATATTGGTGCCAGTCTTGCTTTTGTTGTTCAAGGTAATTGGCATCTATTTGTATTTCCTGAGTTGCTTGGTCGACTCCCCTAGTAGGTAACTCTCTTATTGCATTGTGAGTTGTTAGAAATTAATGAATATTTTCTATTAAAAATTGTTCAGGGACACAAGATGCTAGGGTCTACGCGAGTCTTGTAGAGTGCAGAGGCGCCAATGTAGTGAACACAACGAAAACACACGCATAGTGTAACAACACGACAGCGAAAGGAGCTACTGCTTTGGGAACACGAAAGTACTACAGTTAAGCAGAGTGTTAGAGGAAATGCAATTGAAGCCGAAGGACTAAGTGGATCTCTCCAGATCTTGTGTTCGGCTATTGAATGTCTGACATCCTATATAATGTGGAGGAAGCGCTACTTTATCTACGCTTGAATGCTGGTCCGTCTATCGGCACAGAAGAAGAGTGGGTAAATGGAAGGGGGAATTGTTACAACAGGACTGAATCGGACCCTATTGACGTCTGAGAGCAAATAGTATCCATCGACGAATCAGTATGGTTGATGTTTTCGATTTTACCTCAGGCTCTTTCGATTAGAGTTGCGCAAACTGCAACGCGACATAGAAATGGGTCATGGAGCCGCTTCAAAGACTGTAACAGTTCGTTACTTTTCTAGCCTATATTATAAGCCAAGGACGCGTTTTTCTGATAAATTTTGTCTGTCGGGACAAGGGATTTTGTGGAAGGCTCGAAAGAATTGTTACTACAGGAATAAAACGAATAGGCTTCATGAGAACGATTTGAGAACTATTAGGTCGGTAGTGTACCATTAGTGCATACGAAATGGCCAATTTTGTCTGAAAACTTGGACAGAACATATCTTTGCTTGGAAGCAATTTCATTAATCGAAGTAAGTGTCATTGCATTTAATACACTTTTCCTAACAAGACAATAGCCTAAGCTTTTCATCTTTGCAAAAATCAGAACTACGAGAATTAGTAAAGGATGGGAAATCATTTTCGACATCATCTTGGTAGCTTTTTTATCCTTCAAATGAAGATCTAAATGGTTGAAAAAATAATAATCGGTGGAGGACAGATCTGTTGGATGTGCTCGATGTGGCAAAGTTTAGTGTCCCATTCATCCAGTTTCTGGACAACAATTTTTAAAGCGTGCTGTCGGGCGTTGTCAATAGGATTGGGCCTTGTCAATTGACCAAAGCTGGCTGCTTTTTGAGCAATATTTGGTGGGTCACTTCACGTTGGTACGGTACTTCTCCGCCGTAATGGTCTCTCCGCTCTTGAAGAAATTGTAATGGACAATACCAACCATTGTCCATCGTACGGTCGCCGTGGTCTTCTTTGGATGAAGACTTGGCTTCGGTATTTCTTTGGGACACTCATTCTAGTCCAGCGCGGAGCCACGAAGGATCCGTTTTTCGTCATGTCATGATCCTCCCCAGAAAGGCTCCCTTATACTGCGCAACCTTAATGAAACACAGGTGTCGTGGCGCTTAAGCATCTACCCAGCCAGTTCGTGCGAGGTCCATTTATCCAATTTCTCTACTTTTCCGGTCGCTTTCAAGCGGTGAATAATAGTGCTGCGGGCAATGCCGAAATGCTGTGCTAGCTTTCTACGCTTCCACCATGGTTTTGAGTTGGTCATCGTTAAGGAGTGATACCCGGCTCTTCACTTTGAGACGTTCGTCTTTAGATCGAAGCCTTTCGAACCATTGGCGAATTGTGCATTCCTTAGCGAAAAACTCTTCAAATGCAGCGTTGATGTCACGAGCTGCGGCTGCGGCGTTTTTCCGTTCATATAAGTAGAGCACCCGAACATCACATTGGTTCATACTGTAAGAACTACATCGAAAACTCTGCAAGAGAAGCTATACACTATTATTGAAACGGAGCATTCCTAGTTACGAAAAATCGACCAGAAATTGAGGTAGCAAAATCGACCATTTAATATGCCACGTCCTCATATTTTCTATCCTTTAACGCTGTCTTGTTCTACAGTGTATGGGAAGCCTGTTTGTTGCTGTAATAAAACTGATAAATTTTAGAGAAAATGCGAGGAACCGTTGCGGCCAAGGCGCTTTATTATATTTTGTAGGTATGGGGTGAGTGGAAACCTGAAATAGACCTTCGGCGGACCAGTTGTTAATAATTCCATAATTTCAGTGAAACATACCCTGTAAACTATTTTCATTCCTTCGTTGTCAGCCACGTTTTCGCTCAACGTTAATGTACCATTAATATGTTCATCGAATCTTGGGATCTAAATTATATTCACATGAGAGCATAAGCAGCGCTGTGTTTTATTTAATGCAGAGCGTGGGTTTGCAAAAATTACATTTTTCAATGCATTCTATTTATTGGCAATTATAGCATAGAGAGCAGACAACCTAATCGTCGCAATGTGACATAGCCACTCAGCGCAAGTGTTCATAAAATATGTCGAAAACCGGAAGATCAACGGATTAGACATCTGGTTGAGACTTCGCCCCCATGCTTGTAAAGTTTCTGTGAGGCCTGTGCATCTTCTGTCGCATACGCGCAACCTATAGGCCGACGTGGCCGATGTGGTGAGGTGGCGAGAAACAGGTCGTGAGAGTCCCAATCCGATGCGCTTAATCATCAGAAACATAAAAAGAACAAACGGTGTTTGTCAACACAGTTTACCCCCTGACGGCAATAATAGTCGCTCGATTCCTGTAGCCATTTCAACCACCCCTCCCCCCTTCCCATGCCATGCTTTCCTACGTACTGACAGAGAAGCGGAATGAAAGTGAAGCACACGCACGCTCTTTGCACGCGAGCCTTAACAGGTCTTCTGAAAATTCAATGCATACTGCACAAAGTAAATGACGTCTTCTGCCTGTCGACGCAAATGACATGACGTTCGAGATGTGTCTTCAGAACCAGGACGATTGCGACAGTTGTCTGAGTCACTTGTCTCGTTTCCACAATCTACTGCAACTGCTACGACACGCCTAATGGCGTGTCTCGCACTTGCGCGCTTCGCGACATTGCAGCATCACTGACCAATGGAAGTAGTTTTTGTAAAACATAAAATTCGCTAACATCTAGGACCTGGTGCGCACTGTATCGGCATCAAGCTGGCTAGTAACGTTATTGGTTTGTGCTGCGCAGTACTTCTGTCCCTAAGGTTGCTCCTCCACAACCGTTCTCTTGCTCAACAGCTAACGTTTCCAGATATCGTTGACATGTCCTCGGAAGCCAGGTTCCCTCTCACTGGTTTCTTCTTACTGGATCTAATTGCTGGTCCGACTTTACTGGTCTCCCCTCCCCCTCTTTAGCCCCCACTTTCCTGGTCCCAACACCTGGCCCACTTCTTTGTTCCCACTATTGACTCCCTACTGGTCTCTTCTTGCTGGATCCCCGTCCTGGCCTTTCCTCCAGGTTCTTTCTTTTCCTTTCTGGTCGCTCTCCTGGTCCACTATAGAGGTCCCCTTTACCGCTTTTTTCCAACACCCCTTGGTGATCCTCCCATGCTCACGGCAGACGTCGATGACGTATTCAGAATCAGGATGCTTGCTGCGCGACGTAAGGGGCCCGTTTTCGGGATCATGAACCCAGAAGCGCGCGCAGTCGCCGCTGTGTCGAGCATGAAGAGGCTATGCATATGGCAGATTCCTTGTTCTCCGTATGAATTCCCTTACGGCTCCCTTCTTGTTGGTTCCCCGTCCTGTTCCCGCCTCCAGGTACCTTCTTCAAGGTATATTCCTCCTCCCCCCATCGGAATCCTCCCTACTACTCTACCCCAGTTAAGTAGGCCTCCAACGCTCACGACACGGCGACGGTGAGCAAACGCCCATTGTGTGACATCGGTATCACATCCTCTAAATCCGGTCTCTCTTAATGGTAATGGATCCCTTTACTGATCCTCTTTACTGTCCCCCTCCCCTGATTGGTAACTCCCTAATGATCCCTACATATTGCCTAAACTCTTCTTGGTGCCAACTCCTGGCCTGCTTCCTTGTTCCCCCACCGACCATCACGATGCTCCTCCTTGTCGCTGCCTCCTTATCGCCGTCGGTTCTCCACTCTCAAAGTCCCCCTTCTACCCTTACCCCTTTAGTAGTCTTCTCATGCTAATGGCACGAAGTCGGCTTCTGAATCTGGACGCTCAGAAACGCGCGCAGGTGCTGTTGTGTAAAGCAGTAAAGGGCTGAGTTTCCCTTCCTGTAGCAACATCCCGCGTTAAATAGCAAATTTTGCCCGCGCTGTAGATGATGAGGGGTACCTCACTTCGGTTAGATCATTCGACCGCCCTCGCTGTGGATGATGCGGCGTACCTCACTTAGGTTAGATCACTCAATCGCTCTCGCTGTGGATGATGCGGCGTACCTCACTTAGGTTAGATCGCTCTACCGCTCTTGCTGTGGATGATGAGGCGTACCTCAGTTAGGTTAGATCACTCCACGGACAAACTCTTTTATATTTTATTTATTTTATATATCTCGAGAACAGATCTGATACCAAACAGCAGCCTTAAAAATGTGAGAGACATGGAAAGGCTAGATAAGCAAAAGGTTAAGTCGAACTCGAGAGGACGTTCTTGCGCAAGAGGTCGTTCTTCCACCACGGTGCCGCAATGGAACAGCAAAAAATAAACAAAACCGGGAGCACTCGCAGTGCGTTATGAGAGCAGACGTCGAAATGGGCACATCTTTAGAACCCGGGCTGCATCACGGTGTTTGGACATCATTTATTTATTAATGGTCAAAAATCAGATTTGGGAAAGTTTGCGATTGACGACCCAAAATTTCGGAAATCGTAAATCGTAAAAAAATTTCCAGGAGTCGCCTAAATCGCAATTACGCACATTCCTGCTTCCATGGTTATAAGTTTGCCAGCAACCGTCAATGAGTAAGCTGAGCGAAGGACCGGCTGGCATACGCCGCACCGTCGCAAGCATCCCTTGACTATGGGTCACTTTCCCGTGACTAACGACGTGATGCACGGATTAAATGAATTATATACAGCAGAGTGTTCTCAAAAAAGGGAGAGTCATCAAACGATGGCAAGATATAGCCATAGACATCGCTGTCTTGCAGAGCAACGAACCTCCATGTTCAAGGTTGGTGTTTAAGCGAAACACATATTTTCAAGTGGAACTAGACATTTTTAAAAGCGAAATGTATACTTTCAATGTATGTTGGAAATCTCTGAAAGCATCTCCCGAAATCATCGGTTGTTTTGTGAATTAAAATGGATTTGTGGTATAAAAAATACTGTTACCTTTTAAAGAAATTTAGCAATTTACCTGCACCAAAGATGTAAACAAAACGTTTGAAAACTATAAATTTTTTTTGCCAATTTTTCTTTTCTGGAAAAATTGGCAAACTAAAGGATATTAAAAGTAAGCGGGGAGCAGCGATTTTTATTGTGATGAAAGGAAAAGAGCGCGCTGTACATTCGAGCAGCAGATCGTGATTTTCACCTGATTGATAGTGAAAATGCTCCCACTTGACTTGAAAATGATATGTCTTAGAAATGATCAAATTCCAAAGTTTCAATCCCTAGGAGCCATTGCGTTGCAAATACATAATCAATATTTTTTACATCCCCCTGGGTTGTAATATAGAATGTCGGTTCTGTTTTTATAGCACAATATAAACCAATCTTTTTTGTTAAAAATTTTAAAATTTAGAGTAGATCGAAGAACAAATCAAGTTATTTTTTCTAAAATTTTTCTAGAGTAAACGGTTTTTAAGCGCTATCACTTTAAAATCTCAAAAAATTGGAATGAGCGTCTCTCACCGTTTTGTTGTTATACTGGCTGATGTAGCAGTGAAGTTTTTCTTCAAATTTCCTAATCCATTCGTCCTTATACCATTTTTTTCTTTCTCCAGTGTAATCGTAATGAATTCCTAAAAACACCACTATTTCTCAACAAGAAGGCTCGTTGTCTCAATTAGGAAGAGATGAAAGCAAACTGGTGATTTTCTCGAAAATGTACGCAAGATTTTTACGTTGAAAAGCACGAGCTTTATAACAACACATTTATTACTGAGTTCTTGGCACCAGGCGGTGTTCACTATTCGGCGAGGAGTGCTGGGAGAAAAATTTCAGTGAGAGCCGCATTCATAAAACTAATTGTGCCCTTTATACGGTACTGTTCGAGGCATAGAAGCAAAATATAATCTGGATTCCTACAGAAAACATATAGAGATACCTCCGTTATCAAAGCCATGCGATATTTCGTGAGCGGTTATAAATCCGATGGAGCCATAATTGAAGGCACTATAACAAAGCTCAAATTGTTTCTTTTGAAAATAATTGAAAAAATCTTTTGCAAAAAAATGTTTAGTTTAAGAAAAAATATCTTATGTTCACGTTTCATCAATAATAGTAGAGATACTTAAGAAAAATTGGAATTGAAAGTTAAATATGGCAATATTTCAAAAAAAGACTTGACATAGCCAGCCCGATGTTCTAGTTCTTGGCATTTGCATCATCTTTGACCAATATTTGTGTTCCAAGGCGATGAAAGATATAAGGATCGAAAATATCCATCATATGACAACTCGAGAGGTAGCAGAGAAGCTTGAAATATCGAATTCAACCGTTTACTTTCAACAGCTTGGTTACGTAAACAAACTGACTGTCATGGTTTCCACGAGTTAAAGGAAATCCACCCCACCAACGCAATAAAATGTGCGAGGGTATAGCCTAGGTTTAGGATGAAATCGAGCTGTTGGTGCATATGTATACCGTCTTCAGTTACTTAATTTGAACGAAGAAATCTAGAAGAAGCATCTTAAGCTGGCCATTCGCAAAAGAGCTCCATGTTCCGTCAAGACAACGCCAAACCCCACACCTCTTCGATAACCACTCAAAAATTAATGGAGCTCAATTGGGAACTGATGCCACATCTACCCTCTGGCAGTAAATTGGCACCAACGGAATACCATTTGATTCGCTCTCTTTAAAACTATTTGAATAGCAAAACATTTGATTCTGATCAAGGTGCTGCCAATGAGTAGCACCAGTTCTTCATTTCTAAAAACCAAGGCTTTTTTGAACGTGGAATTTTTCAACTGACTGAAAGATGGCAGAAGGTCATTCAACAAAATGGTATCGTTGATTAGTATTTGTTGTTATTATAAATAAATTCGGTGGCGATGTCCGTTCCTCCCACGTGGACGCGGGAGTCGTCGCACACTCGCAGAACCCGGTGAGTGTGAAAAGTATAGGAGGGTCCCTGATGGGAGGACGGCATCGGGAGGCAACCGAGCTAGTCCGAAATTCTCGTAACGTAAACAGGACCCATGTGGCAAAAATGTTGTGGTACGGACGGACCGCTCGTTTAAGTTGTTCAAAGCACTGGAGCGAGAAAGATTGATTTCTGTGTAGTGAAGGAGATGAGGTGGTCCTGTTGCAAGTCAAGGGACAAGACGAGGCTTCAAGACCGTTCTATATGGAAGTCCCAGGACCACCAGTGGTGTCGGAATAATCTTCTTCGAATGATTTCATGACTCTATTGTAAGTGTCGAGCGCTTTGACGATGAATTGACGAAGAATGTTGTCGCCGTTAAGGAGCAACTATATCATTTCTTTCCTGCGTATGTTCCGCAGACTGTCTGTTCCGATCAAGCCAAGGATAAGTTTTGGAGCCTGCTTGATGAGAAGACAGTAGAAGAACCATCGAAGGATGTCATTGTAGTCGCTGGTGACCTTAGTGGACACGTGGGCGCGACGGAAGACGGGTACAGTTGTCGTGGTGGATTCGTTTAGGGTCGCGTAACGCGGATGGTGAGTGTATTCTTGAGCATACGGAATTGCATAGCCCCACCATTGTGAACACCGTCTTCCGAAAACGCATCGTATTTCGTAAACGTTACTCCCACCTCGCCTTGTTCTATATGAGACGATCGCCCCACAGCACCGACCGCTGACCTGCATTTTGAAGATCGCCATTTCGAGGCTGAAGAAGGTCGAGCAATGCGATCGAGCAATGCACCAATAATAAAGTGGTGACGAATCAGAGAGAAGGAAGCGGCTGTGATTTCTCGCGTGCAGTTGCCGGCAGTCACGACTGTCGATGATGAAGAAGGCGATCGAAGCGATACTTCAAGTTGCACAGAAGGAATTCGGCCTTCCGAAGCCTGAACGACGCCGGGCCGACAGGCAGGCATGGCTGTGCACAGACGACGTGAAAGCGAAGGTTCGCGAGAAGAAGTCGTTGATTTTTTATGGAGTCACTGAATTCTGTGTTCTATCCCTACAGCGAACTAAAGGCCATTTATGACAACTGTACATACAGGTGCCTTTTTACCAACCGTATAGCCACTGAGTAGGAGGTATCCCCCTCTCCGACCCTACTTGCGTCCTTTGCAGTTCCGAGCACAGAACCTTCAGTGATTGAAAGAGTCTTGGGTACATTACTAGTTGGAGTAGACTGCGTCTTAACGATGGCACAACTAACAAGAGAAGGATCTAAAGCGTATGTCTGAGCTGGGAGAGCGAGTCATATAAGGAGAATCCTCACGCCTCAATTAGTATGAAAATGTGTTTATTTTTCGCCAAGTCGTTGTACCCAGGGAGTAGGGGATCCTTGAAGTCACAATGGAATACGGCGCATCACGCGTTTGAGGTTCACGGCTCGGAGTGCAGTGGAAGTGGGATTGCTTCATGCAAGGAAGGTCGGAAGTTTTGTTTTTGTGCGCTACTGCATTTTTGCATTTCGATTGACTGGTTGAGATTTGGGGGATTCTGACGTCTATACCATTTTCAGACGTTTTCGCACATTTTCTAGCTGCACGCTGTGGAGAGTACCTTTCTTGCGACTTGTTTCTTACTGACCGGTTTTTTAACCACAATGTCTTCGTCAACTCCAATTTGACGTGCTTCGAAGTCCAGTAGCATTCTGGCCATCCGTGCGGCTAGCTTGATTTCTTCTCTCGAAGGATCCTTGTCTAAAGGTGTGCAACACTTCAGCGTGAGCAGGTGAATCACCACTCGAGCATCGGCGGACATTGTTGTGTTAGTTTTTAGAAAATCTTCAGCAGACCTCTGATTTCCAGGTCACAGGCAAAGATGAGGGAACGAGTATGTTTAGGTTAACTTGCGGGATCCACAGACCACGTTTCTCATTGAACCACCTCCAAAGTCACATTCTGGTCCCTTTTGAAAATCCTAGCAGGATGGCTCTTCCCGAGGTAATTGGTCCATATATGGAAACAGACTGTGAGGAGCCTGTAACCCTTACAAGCTGCCCGCAGTCTCCCCAGTGCTGCTTCATACACTTTGGACCTGTGTATCACTGATGTTTAACATTTGTACATAACCATGTTGAATACCACAGCATTCAGCTGGAAAATTAGGCATAAAAACGTCTGAAAATGGTACAGACGTTAGAATCCACCAAATCTCAACCAGTCAGTTGAAATGCAAAAATGCAGTAGCGCACAAGAACCAAACCCCGACCTTCCTCGCATGAAGGAATCCCACTTCCACGGCCTGCGAGCCGCTTCCCGGCAGAGACATCGCGGTTGATGCGCCTTATTCCATTGTGAGTTCAAGGGCTCCCACTCCTTGGGCTTAACGACTTGGCAAAAAATAAACACAATTTTATACTAATTGAGGGGTGAGGATCTCTCCCTGTATGACTCGCTTCCCCCCTTCAGACATACGCTTCAACACCAAACGACACTTCCCTTGTAAGAGAAACAGAAAAAAACGAGTAATAGTGCATTTAAATAAGGGAGCGGCAGCGCCCGCAGACTTGGTTTGCGCCTTCGCGGTCGAGTGGTCCCAGCGGGAAAATATTTGAATCGCGCGCTTTTCAAGTAATCTGACAAGTGCGTCGACCTCTAGATGTTGCGGGCCTTTTGTTTAGTGGCGCGAATGCATCCTTCCAGCTGCAGGTTTATTGGATATTCGAATACAATTTCTCGATCGGATTGAGTTTGATTATTCGATTTTCGAATAATATTTGAATATGGCTCCCTTCGATGTTCGAATTCGAACAAATATTCGACTTTTGAGAACCATTGATGCTCGAATACGAACGAATGTTTGACTTCGAAAATCACCGATGTTCGAAGACGAACAAATATTCGACTTTTGAAAATCATCGATATTCAAATTCGAACAAATATTCGACTTTTGAAGATCTTCGATATTCAAATTCGTATTCGAAAATCAAAAAATATTGAATGATCGAGTAGTTCGAATAAATTATTCGAATAATTCTTCGAATATATTCTCTCGGGCAGAACTATAATGTCAAAGAAAAAAAATCCTCCACTGCAGAATCCAGTCAGTTGGTTTGCCACCGGACATCAATTACTATCGATCAGCCGACCAGATTCGATCAATTTTATCTATTTTTCGCAAATTGGATCAGGTTGGTGAGAGAATCGCACGATCCTATGTAACAGTTGAGGAAGCCGATGTGCCTATGTACGTCCACACATAAAGACTGGGCACATGTTGGAGTATCAATCACACGAATGCGGAAAGACAACTGGGCGACCTTAATAGGATTTTTTGAAGACGCTATTCGTCCGTATCCTACTATGAAATTATATATTATATCTTACCAGGGGCCGGATTCATCAAAGTTACTGCAGTAACCTTAACGGAGAATTGTAAGCGAAGAGCTCAGATAACGCGTCTTATCAAGCGATATGGTAAGCGATAAGCCGCGTTATCTGAGCTTTTCGCTTACAATTCTCCGTTAAAGTTACTGCAGTAACTTCGATAATTCCGGCCTCAGGAGACTATCTCAACGGAAGGTCAGAACGGCCTAAATGTTGTATGTGTGCAGAATTGCCTCTTTCTGGGAAACAACAAAATGCAAACATCTCGACCCCAGTACAAATTCTGCGCAGAGTTAGGGACGACGGAAGCTGCGCCGTTGGCGACGTTAACTCCCTGCCAGCCGCAAAAGGCGGACTCAAGTTGGCTGGAAACGGCAGTGACGAGCGAGCGGCGGTGGCGCAGTGGGTAAAGCGGCGGCGTAACCCGCGTAGTCACTGCTTCCAGCCAACTTGAGCGCGTTTTGCGCGCTGGCAGAGGGCTATCGCCGCCAACGGCCTAAATTCCGTCGTCCCTAACTATGCGAAGAGTTGTATTGGGGTCGAAAAACTTGCTTTTTTTGTTTTCAGAGGGTAGGCGCCCATATGCAGCATTTGGGCCGTTCTGACCTACCGTTGAGATAGTCTCCTGGTTAGGCCACGTTTTGCTATAACACCTGTAGTAAGGAAAAAACCGCTGTGGCCAAGGTTCTGTGTTATTAGCATTTGGAGATGAAACCCCCAATCAGAGGATGAACATGTTGTTTGCGTATAAATGGGGACTATTGACGCAGTTCATTTTAAAAGTAAATGATGCACACAAACCTGCATTGCTGAAAGTGCAACCATTTTTTCTTGATGTTCGTATAGCTAAAGATAGACTCACCTCGGAAACGTAAGATCGAATAAAGGATATTGAACAATGGCAAGGGGAATCACTAAAATTTTAGGATATTGGAAGACATTTATTTCTACGTTAATACATTTCTTAGGAACTAATATGCAGCGCCTAACAGAAAATTCAAATGAAAGTGACCGACTGATATGAGACAAGCGTTGATTCACAAATTCTGCCGGAAGGAAGCTATCAAAGTCTTGAATTCTAGCACTTCAAAAGTACCGATGTCTAGTTGGTGCACACTAGACGCCACCGTTTAGGGTTCGCTACAAATGTATTGCATTTCGGGGGGAAATTCTTCATTAACTATCAGGTTGGCTAAAACTAAGACTTATAGATAGCTACGAAATGAAAAGAATAAGCTTAGTGCTCTGGCAAGCAAAATGACTAGCTCGAGCTAAAATAGAACGCTACTAACGATTTCAAGAACTACCGTGCACGTGGCAACTTTGATCTTCTGCATCAGTAGGTCAAACTTAGCTAGTTTAATCATCTAATACGTAGCTCCCACAATCAGACTCATAATTTTTTCAATTTTTTTTTTTTGTCGAAGCATAAGTGAAAAACTATGGCATTCATTCAAGTAACTCTCGGCTATGAAACTCTGGTGTCCTCCAAAACTAAAATCATAAACTCCCTTAAATTATTCGTGTTATAAAGTTCAATCTCATACTTACTGATAGCGTTGGCCCTTGGTATATAGAACGCATTGAGCGCATTACCAAAGTGAGCAGCGACGGTCGTGTATGACTCAAAAGGATCAAGGTCGTGATAAAGATCGTGAAACCGCGTCTTTTTCTCCGCATACATAACCTCGTCCAACATCACAAGGAAAGGAAGCTTCTCATAGTTAATCTTGAGGCGCTGCAACAAAATTTTGTAATTACTTCCTCATCCACTATAAGAGAAGGTCTGCATTAACTTCGGTGAACAAATTGTCCAAAGCGGTGTCATTGGCGGATACTTCGTCATAAAGCAGTGTCGTTTTCATATGATCCAATTTTTTAAATATCCCCTAAACGAGACAGAATCAAATTCGGGCAAGAGCAGCACAGTAAGCAATTATTGGTGCATTTACGTTTTGCTGAAATATGTGCTCTGGTTCGGACATTCAAGAATTTTTAAAAATGATGCTCTACTGAATTCCATTTCACGACTGAAAAAGTTCATCGACAGGCACCTCGAAGAAAGAATTATTAGGGTGATGTCATTGTAATCTTCTACCACGCAAACATATGTTTGTTCTTCTCGTTTTTTATATCCCGCATTGCATTTTGGATATCTGGGGCCGGATTCACCAACGACTTACGTAGCTTTAACAGAGAATCGCAAAGTTATCGAGCGATATGATGAGCGATAAGCCGCGTTATCTGAGCATTTAACGCGGCTTATCGCTCACCATATCGCTTGATAAGCTTACAATTCTCCGTTAAAGTTACGCGAGTCGCTGATGAATCCGGCCAATGGTTGTGAATAATTCCGTCTGCGTGCATATCCACGTACAACAAATAAATATAGCGCCTTTCATCTATGGCTTTCTTTTCCGTTGGTGGTTCTCGTCTGCTATGCAGGGCACGCGGTTTCGAACAGCAGTGAGGGATCTGAGCATTTCTCCGATTTTATCCGAATCATAGCACTTTTCAGTCCGGATATTTGATTGATTCGGAAAACGTTAACTCCGCGGACCCAGGCTTTTGGATGATCCGATAACGGCGATTTTGCGGACCCCGGATTTCTGGTTAAATAGGATACGGAAAATTTCGAGGGATTCGGATTTTTGGGTGATTCGGATGAGGACATTCGAATCGGATATCTGAAAATGATTCACACGGACACAGTTTATACTGCACACGTTCCAAGTTCTGCTCCTAGAGAGAACAAAATGAAACTACTAGACACTTTTCAGATTGTCCTCGAAAGGCTACAATAAATCTAGACAATCAAACCATATGCTTATGCTAAACACAGCCTCACTAGAAAAGCTCATACTGCAGAGCTCTAATGCCATTTACATTGATCGGAAAAACGAACAAGAAAATCTTAACCTTCAGTGATCCTTTTGCTCATTGACGCTACAGTATGTGCCTTTAAGGCGGTGTACTCTTTGTAGCTATTAAAAAAATTGGGGTTATGCGAGTTAGTTGTTAAGGATTCTTCAATGTTCAGCTCGAGATAACACAAAATGATCTGCTCTCCTTCGCCTGGTCCACTATAGTCTAAGGATTCCACTGGATTATGAAGTTATATCAAGTTGGCAACTAAATTCGTTGAGTCATTTGTAGTCACTTCTTCTTGCAGAGATTACTAATTTATTGTTGCGTCAATTCTTTCCCACGGATCTCCCTCGATAGAGAGCCTTCAGGCTCTTTTGTTAAGAGGGATCTCGGGCCGCTTGTCGCAGGGCCATGTGGCGCATCTTCGGGTGGTGGATAGGGGAATTAAACGCGAACCAAATGCGACCTTGTACTGCCCAGAGAAGCAGGTGGGATGTAGGGGATGGACTCCTTACTCCTGCTGTGTCGGGTCGACGCGTTCCTTCTGCGTGGGAGTGGCATGTTCATGAACAGTGTGTGTGGATATGTCCGTGACTGTGCGGGTTGTAACTGTGTCGGCTCGGCCAAAAGCTTGCACTCGGTAGACTGGGAGTACATGTAAGACGATTCGAGGCCGCCTTAAGTCTCGCCCCGTACCTTCGGGCAGTCTGGCTGGCTGCCGGAGTTCTTCGCCCGCACGACAGAGCCCGACTAGCTACCCGTGTGTACTCCAGTCAAAAACAGCAGCACTAAAGGGCCTCATTCCCCTGACCCCGAAAGAGCCCCCATTTCTGCAGCGATGGGAAGGACGAGTACGGAGAGGCTGCTAAAATCTCAGGGCCTAACCAGGCTGCGCAAATTGAGAAGGACTAGGATGACGATCTCTACTTATAACGCCCGCACGCTCACTTCGGAAGCATCCGTTGACGTCCTGATGATGCAAGCAAGGAAGATCAAGTACGACGTCGTCGGACTGACCGAGACGAGAAGACACCATCCCTACACGCCGCCTACGACTCCGGAGAAGAACTGTTTCTCGGAACATGAGACAGCAGGGGAGTAGGCGGCGTAGGTGTCGTCGTCAACACGCACTTGGCCATGAACATCAATTCGCACGAGTCTCTGACAACCCGAATCGGACATCTGCGACTGAAGCGATGTGGCTCCGTGCCAGCTTTGACTGGATTCGTCGCGTATGCCCCAACATCCGACTACGACGACGAAGAGGTCGAAGCCTTCTACGTGGAGCTGGAGAAGTTCTATAAGGATGATCACACCTTCTAAAGGGGATCGTCGGCGACTTCAACGCCAAGATCGGACCGCGAAGGTCGCCGGAAGAACTTCACATCGGAACCCACGGTTTGGAGTGGAGCGAGCAAGCGGAAAGGCTGTCTGAGTTTATCATGTCGACCAAGACCATCCATGGAAACTCACAGTTCCAGAAGCCTCCCTCCCTACGATGGACCTGGGAATCCCCCGGTGGCCAGTTCCACAACGAGATCGACCACATCATCTTCAATCGCAAGTATTGCCTGACCGACGTTTCCGTTGTCCCCAAGTTCTAAACGGGATCTGACCACCGCCTCCTTCGCGCGAGACTCCGCTTTTCGCGTCAAGGAGAGAAGGCCGCGAAGTTCAAGAAGAGGAATCCCAGAACGACCATCAACTGGGGTCTCTACACCTCTCTTGTCGGCCTTTGGGAAGATGCCGTCATGGACAACGTCGACGAGGAATACGATCGCTTCGTGCACCATCTCCACGATAGTGCTAAGGGAGCCGAGAGCTTGAAGACCACCAAGAGACGCCTGACTCCGGAAACTCTCGAGTTGATACGCCAGCGTGGAGCAGCACGAGCGTCAGGCAACTGCCAACTGACGTCCGAGCTTGCGAAGCTATGCAAAGCGGGGATAAAGGAAGATCTTAAGGAGGGAAGGGCGGAAGTGTTGGCTGAAGCTGCAGAGGCAGGTTTGAGCATCCGCAATGCCCGCCGGAACTTCGCCAACTTCAAGACCAAGATGACCGCTCTCCGACGTCCGGACGGAAGCATCACTTCTTCCAGAATGACCATGGAGAAGGTCACCCACGACTTCTACTCCGATCTCTTCGATAGTCACCTCCACCTGCCCCCTCGCCATCTTCCGCAGGATGGATACGTGTTCCTTCTGTTCTCCCTTCCGAGATCCGACACGCCATCTCGTCGGTGAAGAAACGTACAGCACCCGGTCCCGATAGGATCAGACCCGAACACCTGAAGAACCTTCCGCCAGCGCTCATCAACAGCTTGGCGCGGCTCTTCACACGTTACCTGTTGGAGTGCAAGGTTCAGTCTCAGTGGAAGACCAGCAAGACCGTCCAGCTGTACAAGAAGGGAGAAGTGCACGACATTGGCAACTATCGCCCGATCTGCCTGCTGTCCGTAGTCTACAAGCTGTTTACTCGAGTGATCCTGAATAGGATTAGCAGAACGCTGGACGAAGGACAGGCATGCGAGCAAGCAGAATTTCGGAGAGGATTCAGCACGATCGACCACATACACACCATTACAAAGCTCATCGAAGTGTCTAGAGTAGTACAAGCTGCCGCTGTGGCTTACGTTCATCGACCTGAAAAAGGCATTCGACTCCGTCGAAACTGAAGCGGTCATCGACGCCCTGCTCACTCAGGGTGTTCCTACTCAGTACATCCGAGTCCTTCGAGAGCTGTACTGTGGATTCACGACTAAGATCTCTCCATTCTACAACGACGTCGTCATCGACGTAAAGAGAGGGGTTCGGCAGGGGGATACCATATCCCCGAAGCTCTTTAGCGCCACCCTCGAAAACGTCATGCGCGAACTAGAATGGGATGACATGGGAGTGAAGGTCGACGGCCGGCAACTGCACCAGATTCGCTTCGCTGACGACATCGTGCTCACAACACCGAGCATCAGCCAGGCGGAGCGAATGCTGGCTGACTTCGACCGTGTATGTGGGAACATTGGACTGCAGCTGAATCTTACGAAGACGATGTTCATGAGGAACGGATGGGTTTCTGATGCCCCATTCTCGCTCAACGGAACGAACATCTCCGAATGCTCCAGCTATGTGTATCTGGGTCGCCAAGTCAATATAGCCAACGACCTAGCGCCAAAGCTGAGCAGGAGGAAACGAGCGGCTTGGGGAGCTTTCAAGAGCGTCGAAGAAGTCGCGAAGAAGACGAAGAACGTCCGACTCCGTGCCAACCTATTCGACTCCACTGTACTTCCTGCCATAACATACGCCTCAGAGACCTGGGCTATACGAATGCAGGATGAACACCCAATCAGCGTCACGCAGCGTGGAATCGAGAGGACGATGCTCGGAGTGACACGACTCACGCAAGTGAGAGAAGGCCTCCGGAGTTCCGAACTTCGCCCACGTTCGAAGATCAGAGACGCTGTCGCGTGGGCCAAGTTGTCGAAAATTAGGTGGGCCGGCCACGTAATGCGCTTCGCAGACACCCGTCCTACGAGAGCCGTCACCGACTGGATTTCGCGGGATGTCAAGAGAAAACGAGGAGGCCCACCAATGCGCTGGTCGGACTTATTCGTGAAAGCCCTGAACGACCGCTATGACGCTCTTCTTGTCCCTCGAGCGAGGAGGATCCATTGGACGCGATAGAGACGAATGGAGACCCTGCTGACGCCCGCTCGAGCAAGTCGATGATCAACGGGACGACAGGTGATATAGGTGACAGGTCAATTCTTTCGGGTTTCCACTGTTTGAAACCAATTGGTCTGTGCTTCTCGAACTATTTTGTTTGTGCTGCTGCTCCGATTTATTGAAAAGTTTTCAAGTCTGAAATGAATAAAACTGAGGCACTATTTATGAACGCCTTCTTCATAAGGACCAGCTCGGCACTCCGCAGCTGCACCTCGACAGGACATATGTGCAGCTGTAGGAGATGGAGCTATCTAACGACTGACAGTGTTCAACTGGTTCAAGAGGTTCCGTAAGGGCAACGTTGAAACTGAAGACAAGCAACGTTCCGGGCGACCGGTCGCCCTACATCGTCGAGTTATAATAAGCGCCATCGAAGGAAATCCGAGCTGGACAAGGCGTATGCTGGCACTCGACTTTAGGTGTTCACATACCACTATTGAGAAATCTCTGCACAGCGGTGGCTTTTCTGCAAAGCCCGGTAACTGGGTGCCTCTCGACTTGACGCTATCGCAAAAGAGAAAGCGCGTGGATGCCGCGAAAAAACTGTTGGATCGTCATAAGCAGAATCCATTTCTCCACCGACTGCTAACATGTGAGAAAAGTGGATTCTATTGGATAATCGTTAGCCTTCTACCCAGTGGCTTAGACCAAAAACAGAAGCCGGGTACAACGCCTAAGTCTGACCTCACCAGAGGAAGGTGATGCTCTCCGTTTGGTGGTGTCAGGAAGGCGCTAGCTTTTGACTCATCGAGAGTGGTTCCAGCGTTGATGCCGAAGTTTACTCCTCTCAACGTGACAGCATACAGGCTGCAATACGCCAGAATCGGTTGCGACAGCTTACCAGGAGTGGCGTTATCCTTCATCAGAATAATGCAAGACCACACGTCTCGAAGCGGATTCTTCAAAACATGGAAGACCTTGATTGAGAGCCTCTAGCTCATCCACCTTACGCACAGACTATGCGCTGAGAGACCACCATCTTTTCCGTTCGATGCAGCACTCCTTGGCCGGATGACGATCTACCAAAATGGATCATGTCCAAATGCATCTCCAAGGAGTTTTCGCCTCAAAACGATAAGAATTTTACAGCCGTGGGATAGACCAGATAGGTGATAAGTGGGAAGCAGTCCCGCGTTCCAAGGGATCGACTGAAGATTGTTACTAATTGTTTATTAATAAACACTTTTGATGACGATACTTAAGAGTCCACGAATTTAGTTGCCAACCTAACTGTAAGGATGTGTAACTTTTTTAACAGCTGTTACAGGATGTTTTGTTGCGATCAAAGCTCTTGCGCCAGGCGGGACTAGAACCCGCATCTCCTGCTTTCCGGGCAGCGATGTTCGTCTTACACCACCGGCGCTGTTTGACCGCACGTAACATTCACGATATCCTCCATGTCTGTGGTCACCCACCCGTGATACGTCGACGGGTGGTATGGATCGCAACAGAACATCCTTTAATAACATACAGCCTCTCCATCAGCCGCTCCAGGTGGTTGCAAATGTGTTAAAACATTGTTACTAGTAGGATCTTCAGCTTAACCTGTTTCATGTTGATATCAACGGCCGGCTTATCCCCGTATTACGGGTATAACGGGGGGGGGGGGTGCTGACAGATCTGGAGGATATCACGAATGTTACGTGCGGTCAAACAGCGCCGGTGGTGTAAGGCGAACATTGCTACCCGGAAAGCAACAGACGCGGGTTCGATTCCCGCCTGGAGCGAGTTTTGATCACAACAGAACATCCTGTAACAACATATAGCCCATCTACCAGCCGCACCAGGCTTAAGCAAATGTGTTAAAACATTTTTGAACAGTTTTCTTCTTAGGAATGCATGGTGGGCAGTGTTTCAAATTGATGAACTGATTGGTGCTCGAACAAAACTAGTATTGAACAGTTACCATTTCCGTCTCCGCCTGGAATGCCTCCGAGTCGCTCCAGAGATTGTCGCGGTGATAGCGTTGCACGGGTAACTACGGACTATGTAGCTGTCCGCCCAACACTGTCACCGCGACCCGTTTCCGGTCTAGAACAAGCGGAACGCGGAACGGGTTGGTCGAACGCTCGAATTCAGAACTCGGAAACGGTAATTTCGTACATTCTTGCTTACAATGTTTCGAACCTTTCTATTATATATTGTTGATTGAACCGCATTCGCTAGTTTGACCAAAGAGCTCAAGCGCTGCTGCTCGTAGTTCACATAAATGTAATCAAATCTATAAAAGTTTGCCATGTTCGACCCTCAGTGAGTCTTGGCATCGATCGCTGTTCGCTTGTTTGTAGTAGTGTTGAACTCGGATCCAAGATGGTACAAACTTTATTGCGCAACGGCTGCACGAGCGAGTTTTCGAAACGCCTAATTGCACCATTTGCTCTGCGGGTAGCGAAGGAGACTGCATGATTTCAGAAGTTGTAAAACTAGTATACTGCAACAGCTGTGGAGATGAAACAATGATACAGCTCGCTCCTCCTACGGTCGAGTCAGGGTAACCTGGAGCCGGGAGCCTAGGCCTGGATGGGAAGAGGAGCGCACGACCGGCACTACTTTGGCATTCCGTAGGGTAAATGAAATAACGGCGTCGAATTTGGGGACAGTTCACAATTCTAGTTTGGGAAACCCATATAGCACTCAAAATCCTGAAGTGGTTCTATATACAGGCCAAGACAACGAGGCCGACAGGGAAAATCTGTCTATAGCTCATCTCTCACATCAGTATGTTTCTCCGCCTTCTTTGGCCACCGCGGGTGTTCTAAATGTTGGGCTATCACTGCTTCTATCTGCAGTAGGGGTTGCTGTCCAGCGGGCCTTCGAATTTCCGCAAGGTCCGCGGCGATGTTTGGTACGGTAGTCTGGGCCTATGTCCAGACATTTCAGACTCTAAGGACAGCGACATCGTCGAAATGTTGCTCGATCAATAGTGCTTTTACCTTCATGGATTTGAATTCAACACTGCAGTGGACAAGTGAATGTGCACGTTTTGCTGATGAAAACCGATAGCATCTCTTGAAATTGTTTCGTAACATTTATTTTTCAAATTTTTATGTAATATCCATGCTTCCGATTTTCGCAAGAACATTTCATTCTCAACGCACTTTTCTCATGTCTACTAACCTTTCTGAACTCGTCTTCTGTCCATTCGTTTTCGTTCAGTTGATCTTTAAATGAGGCAAAGATTTCGTCTACCATTTCATCTATGATTGGTTTTGCACCCTAGAATGCATTATTGAAATGAGACAACCCATTTTACGTCTGTCTGATAGGTAAAATACTTTTCCGTCCTCAACATAAAAAAACTCGAGCTCTTCAACTTATGCCCCCTTATTTCACTTAACACTTAACATTTGAAAAATGCCGTACACATGAGTTTATTCTGACGTAATCGCAAAGTTTGTAGAACCAACAACTTGAAGTATTATTTGCGAAATTTCAGCACAAAGCTTCTCAAACGTTAGTTATTCTCAAAACTGTAATGCAGGACCTTCAAATAAGTACCCTTTAGATTCCATGTTCGACTCTCGATGAACCTTGGCATCCTTGATGTTGCTATAGACGAGTGGTTTGTTCAGCGTAGCCAAGATTGGTACAACTCTTTATTGCGGCTTACGTTTCGGCGTCGTCGCCTTCTTCAGAGCCTGGAAAAGTCGAAGTCATCTGAGAAGCTACCCTCCCAAATGCCATTTCATTCTGCAGGAACCCATCCAAAAGGCTAAGAGACTACGAAAACGATGCCGAAAGAAGTCGAAAAACATGGCTAACCTTAGATGTGGACAAAAGGGGGACCTCTGGGTCATGACCCATTAGGTCCCTAAGGCGGGTGGTCCCCCGGGCTCTAAGCTCATTCACCCATCTTTCGTCCAGCCAGGGTGACGGTGGACGCCTTTTGTCCACATCTAAGGTTAGCCATGTTTTTCGACTTCTTTCGGCATCGTTTTTGTAGTCTCTTAGCCTTTTGGATGGGTTCCTGCAGAATGAAATGGCATTTGGGAGGGTAGCTTCTCAGATGACTTCGACTTTTCCAGGCTCTGAAGAAGGCGACGACGCCGAAACGTAAACCGCAATAAAGAGTTGTACCAATCTTGGCTACGCTGAACAAACCACTCGTCTATAGCAACATTGAGTACCCTTTGTTATTTCCTAACTTGAACAACATCCTAGCATCCACTTGCATGACCTAGGGGTACCGCAAGTAGGTAATAGGGATTACACTCAAATAGTCCACTCTAGACGCAATGCACTCTTTCAAGAACAGAGGTAGTTGGTCCCATTGGCTGCTATCGGAGATATTGTAGCTACACCTCATCACTATTGTCTATACAACCCTCGTGGTGTGATGCTCCTTGTTCGTTGCAGGTACGGATGTAATAAAACCATTACTACAAGCTTTGCCGCACACCCATCCATTGGTGTCTACTAAATTGATGCATCAGCCGTGGATTCAAAAGTTCCTGCAATAGCTTTTCCCAGTGAGGGAGAGAAGCTTAGCAAATACTCCAGTAAGCGCTCCTTGGAGAATCAGGAGAACTTCAATAAAGCCTTCCTACTCTCACAAGAACCCTGAAGTGTATGAGTCTTCTTTTCATTGCTAGAGATAGAAGCTTTCGGACGTTTTCTATTAAGCGTTCCTTATTAGGAGACCAGAAGAATTTAAAAGACTTCCTACCGCGCTCTCACACAAGAGCCATGGAAACAAACGAAACTTCTTTTCATCGCTGGGGAAGGAAGTTTTAGCATTACTTCTTAACTGTGACGATGCAATGTCGTATACCATAACAAAGGAGGGATCCGAAGCATATGTTAAACGGAAAAACGAGTCGCATAAAAAGAATACCCACCCATCAGGTAGCAGAAAATGTGTTAACATTTTGCCAAGTCGTCAAACCAAATGAGGTATGATCTCCAAATCTTACTATGGAATCGCTTCGGCGGCGCGCTGACGAACAGTGGCGCGAGTCATTTGTTTGCCCGAAATGCCTCCTACAGCACGCGATTCAGGTCACAGTGAATAGTGGCGCTGCTCTATGAGTGTCTGCTCTAAAAAGCTGCGAAGGTTCCATTTTTGTGCTTTGCATCATTTTTGCATTTCAGCTGAGTGATTGAGAATTGAGGGGTCCTGTAGTTCACACAAATTCCAGCTTTCTCTGCACGAATTTTTCAACTGTGTGCAGTGGAATATAACCTTGTTGCGACTTGTTTGTTAGTGTCGTGTTTCTCAAGACCAGGCGATGAGAAAGATATTCAACATAATGATGTATGAACGCTCAACACTAACATGCATGAACAAGTGCTTGAAGCTGAAAGACTAGACGCAATAAGGGAAGCGTGTTAAAGCTACGACCTCCTCACAGCTTGCCCTACATGAAGGAACAAGTTCGGGAAAAACGCTCTTGTTTGGATTCTCAAAGAAACCATCACACGCGCCTCGCCTAATCACAATGAATTAGGAATAAGCAACCACTTTTTCAATGCAATGATGACATAGCAGAGCTGACACGGCCAATATCATAACAGGAAATCCATTCTTCAACAACCTGCAACTTCGACACTTTCCGGATAGTATCCTTTATTTGCAGATCAAAAGCAAGGTCATGGACAATGAAATGGAGTGAAGTCGCTTCATAAACGACTTCACTCCACTTCATACGGAAGCGGCTTCAAGTCAAGGTTAACTGGTTGAATCTGGCCGGTGTCACGCGTAGGAATTCCGAATACCTTCTTCTCTTAGGCATAGCAGCTTCAATCACTGCGTCATTTGAGAAACTGGTCTAGCGATAAGAGTCGAGCACAGGGGTAAAGCTATAGGTCTGTGAAACGACGACATGCTCAAAGAGAGAGAGAGCATAATTTGAGTTCTCCCACTCATGGGGGCAGGCCACGTCTGACAGAGGGGCACCTCAGGTAGACACGTAAGCGCTCGTTAGCCAGCCGTAGAGATTATATTATTACCTCGGGATCCCTTACTGGTTTGGTTTAGTGACTTGGCAAAGTGGCATCACACACGTATATTAATTAAAGGGTAGAAACTCTCCTACACTCTCCCATCTACAGGCCGGATGACTGCTCTGTAGATCTTCGACTTGAGGCGCTCTGGTATCTTCTTGTCGCAGAGCACTCCCGTCAGAGAGCGCCATTTGGACCATGCTGCACTCACGCGTGAGTTGGCTTCAACGAGTAAACCGCCATCGGACGCGATTGCTGATCCCAAGTACTTGAATACCGAAGTGCCAATGCCATTTATCTTAATGGAGCTGGACTCGTCTTCATCAGTCGTCATATACTCGGTCTTCTTGACATTCAGTTTGAGTCCAAATCTCTCCAAGCGATCACACCAGGCTTGCACCTGCCGCTGGAGTTCAATCTTGTCTTCGCTAGCAAGCATTACATCATCAGCATAAAGCAACGTCCAAGGGACTGGCTGCTGAAGATCACGCGATATGGCATCCATAACGACGACGAAGAGTAGTGGGGAGAGCGCAGACCCTTGATGTACTCCGATAGAGATGGGAAACTCCATCGACGTGCCTGCTGCAGCTTGCACTCTTTGGACAAGAGTACAGTATTCGCACCCACTCTATGAGCTCTTCAGGGACTCCGTGTTCTTGTAAGGCATACCATATCACCTCACGCGGAACGCGATCAAAGGCCTCTTCCAAATCCAGGAAGGCGAGATGAACCGGCTTCTGTTTCTCCCGGTATTTTTCTATCAGAAGACGAGCGGCGTGTTTGGCATGGACTGTGCCACATCCAGCTACGAAGCCGCACTGGTTGGTAGAGAGCTGGACGATACACGAATGCGCCCGTCGACAATCCGCTCGAAGATCTTCATGCTATGGGAAAGCAATTGGATTGGACGGTAATTTGTGCAGTTTGCCGGACTGCCATTCTTCTTCCAAATCGGAATCGTCGTGCTTCTCTGCCAAATATCGGGTACTTTCTTCACTGCAATAACCTGGTTGAAAATGTCGCCAGCCACTTCGTTGGGTACAGGATTTCGACTTTCATAAGTCAGCCGCCAATTCATCGGGGCCCGTTGCCTTGCCCGGCTTCATCTTCTTCAGAGCCGCTTCTACCTCCTCTACAGCGATATTCTGAACGAGAGACCGCATACAGGTGGAGAAGAAGGAATGCATGGATAAGCAAACTATGCTGTTGAGACTCCCTCAGAGTAGGTGCGCCATCGATTCACAATCTTGCGGTCCGTCTCATCGTTGATGCAAAGAACTCCTCAACATCATGTCTGGCGAAGACGGACCTTCCCGAGTCGATAAAGAAGTCGCTCGCTATCGCGCGACTCAAACTTCCCGTTGACATCATCGTAATGACTTGCTCTTGCAACGGTTACCACCTTCTTAGCGGCTTTCTTGGCTCTCTGATACAGACGTATTTATCGGATGTCTTATTGCCGAGAAATGCGTGATATAATCTCTATTTTCTCGTTCTTTTTCCTTAGCTTCGTTAGTCCACAGCCATGTCTGCTTATCGACCCTACGCCGTCGCCGTTTCGTAGTGCCGAGTTCGGAAAGCGCAGCACTGAGAATCGCGTCGGTGGCATTTTGTTTCGTCGACGTCGTGACCGTCTGCAACCGAATGCGCGAAGTCACAGCTGCTTCATTCTTCTTCGGTCGCCACCACTTGATCCTTGACGGACCCCTCCGTTCGACCTGCCGAAACATCGGTGGTGTGATCGTCATAGTGCAGATAAGTGCGTGGTCTTGTGTGGCGACCATTTCATATGGCACGACCCCTTCGCGTCCGTGACTAGCCCTTGGTCACGAGGACAAAGTCGATCTGCGTTTTAGAATTCCCGATGTAGAACGAGATAAGTTGGGATTCACGTTTTCGGAATCTGGTGTTCACGATGGTGTCGTGCGACTCCGCGTACTCGAGGAAATCCACACCATCAGCGTTACGTGAACCAAAATCGAGACCACCATGACAGCCGTGTCCGTCTTTCGCAGCGCTAACGTGCCCGTTAAGTTCACTTGTTACGATGATTACGTCTTGTGGCGACACGGCCTGTCGCAGAGGCTCCACGAGAGTCCGTGGCCAGAATCTCTGTGGTCGAGAATTGGGGAGACAAACCCCTACGTTTGACGATCAGTAGGCCGCTTAACATCTGGCCTGAGATACAGTTGGCACAGTTGTGCCTCTTTCGACACAATTATTGACAATATTTCGCTGCAGCTTCCCCAGACCTTCCATAACATTACAAACCATGGTTATCGCTATTAATTTATACAATAACAACAACAGCTGCAGCTTTTTTCGATAACACAACCACCACCACACTCATAAAGGCCCTTCTGCAGTTGATGTGAACGCAATACACCACTTTTTGATGACCCTGCTAGAAACGAAAATGCTCTATTTTACTGCGATAAAGTGAATCCCTAAATTAGCGGCGTAGAGGAGCACATCATCGCTCAGGCATATCATGTAGTTATTGAGAAGATCAGCGGTAATGTGACTAATTATGACTTCATTTGTAAGGAACACCGCTTTGGTGAGGCTCTGTTAAGACGGGCCGCTTGGTCTGAGTTTGCCGTTGTTATTGTGTAAGCGGGCGCGTGTAGCGCAGTCGGAGGAGGCGCGACTGTCGCGTGCACCCGATACCAGATTCCTGGTTCGGATTTCCCGCCCAGGCCAACCAAGCCTTCCATCCCTCCGGGGTCGGTGAATTGGTACCAGACTTGTCTGGGAAGGATAAGGCGCTGACTTGTTCATCGGCTGGCCACCGCAAGTCATTGTGTGGCCATATACGCATTCATGTCGCCTCCATGACATCCCGTAGAAGTAGAATGCGCTGGCGCATCCCAAAAGGGATTGAGTAACGCCGTCCTTTATCCTTTTTTATCCTTTATTGTGTAAGGTGTAACTATCGGTAGTTGTTGTGTCTCTGTAGGGGTGGGTAAGCTGCTAAACAGCGATGATTCGAATAGAGGGATTTAGCCATAGTGTCGGAGGAGTCTCAGTTGATCCGACTATACAAAACTATATATGTGGCTTCGGGATAACTCTATTCTACATTTTAAAAATGGAAGAATGTGATTCTAGCCCTAGTAAAGTTTGATGATTCGAATAGAGGGAGTTAAAACAGCAATACCATTTTTAATGACAGTTTTAGATATCATTGAATATGTTTTATTTTTTGATTGTATGTTTTATCATAGAATATTCAGTCCAATAGGCAAGCCACTGTTCCTGGTAACAAGAATGGATAGATGAAGGAGATGGCTGGGTGCGCGACGAACCGACAAAACGCTGTTTTCCACAAAGAATCAAACCTCCTGTCAAATGCGCTAGACGCTATATTTCTCTAAATGTTTTCTCCACCATTCCAACAATTTCTTGGCAGAATACTATCAAAGGAAGTTCCTCTAGTGTTGTGGAATTGACGATGAATGGTTGCTAGAGAGCCAAGCTTGTTTAGTGTAAAAGGGTACTTAAAGCACGATTTGGTTAATTGTCAAACACGACAGTCTTGCTAAGGTTCGGTGTTTTGGAAATGACGACGAATTTTTCAAACGTTTCGGTAATGACGACAAATGAACGAAATATTTGATTCATTGATGTTTTCTACTGTGATGTGGAAAATACAAGGAAGGTGTCTCCCAAAAGGTCCTATACGGTCTTTCAAGGTATCTGACAAGGACCACAAAAGCGAAGCTATATTTTGCTTCGAGTCACGATGTGGTCCAAAAAATGCAAAAAAACGTATCACACTAGTGCGGGCTGATAAGGCAAAAGTAGCACATGAAATAGCGTTGTCCTGTTCAGAAAGTATCCTAAAACAGGATTAGAGCTTCAACTATAGTTAGGTCATTGCAATCTGATAATTTACGTTTCTTAAATGAAGTTGCAGTGTTCGCTTAGATGATTCACTCACAAACCTGTGACTCTTTTTCTAATTTATCATTTGCAGGTTTTCTATTTCAAAGTGGAAGTTGAAAAATGAGGCTGACCACATGGGTTGTCTCGCCAAACGCAACTTCAAAATTGGCGCCGTCTACCATCTCATGCAACCCACCCTCGTCAACCATTCGTGCAATTTGGGCCAAAAGTGGCCTCAATATGTACGCTGTGCTGCTGCCCGTCGACAGGACGCCGAATCCCGCTCTTCGTTTCGACAGCCCCGTTGAAATGGATGAGCGGGATCCCTCTCCTCAGTCGCCACGAATCCAGCTCCTCAGTCTGAGAATCCCCTCAACAGGACTCCCGAAACCCGATCTTTCTCTCCAAGAGCCCCGTCGACAGGACGCCCGAATTCGCAGCTCCTCTACGAGGGCCACCTCGACTAGACTCCAGAAATCTCGCTCCTGCTCCTCCAGCCTACCCTTTGCTGAGTCGTGTCGACTCGACCCTAATGGGGCATTTGTGTTTGTTTAGAAACTAAATAAGAATGGTCCCTGGTTGTGTTATTGACTGATAAAATTAACAGCATCAATATCGGAAGGTATAGTAAAACTACAAAGGGAACGGCCACCGCTGCGGCATGGATCGAGAAAGCGACCCTACCGATGTAGATAGCTTTGCTCACCTGTAGCTACCGTAACTTGCCGTAATCGACCGAAGTTTAAAAAAGATATCATATCCTTGCTCAGCACCCCAAGTGGCGATGTTTGAGCGAAAATTCTTTTGACCTCTCCTCGACCCCTGGACTCTGAAACTGCAGTAGTGCCTGTGCACACACATTTACTTACACATACCCACCGTAACCTACTGTACCCAAAAATGACAGATTGATGATCAACATTCCCTACTGATAAACTTTGGACCAGAAATGATCACTACTCTAGAGTCGAAGGCGTACAAGTGCTTCCATATGCAATGCCTCTCCGCCCTCCAGTAAGTGTAGGAGAGAGTGGTCAGGAAGAAATACAAGGCAAGACAACCAATAACACGAGGTGGATAAAACAATAAAATATGCTGCAGGTGGCAATCAGTAGAGATAGTGAAAGTCGCGATAAGAATAGAAAGATGTCTATATAGAAATTCGAAGCATGATGGGCACTTTTTGATGAGGGGTCGAAAGAACAGTTGTCGATCGTGTTCGCAAATGAAGTGAGAGTGAGAAACTGTTCCAAACAAATAGAGAGACAGCTACAAAGAGATAATGTAGAGATAGCATTCAACGAGAGCTTCCCCAGAAAGTCAAGCTTAATGGACGCGCGCGCAACTCCAGGGGCCGAATTCATCAACGATTTACAGCAATTTAGCAGAGAAATTACAGCCGAAATTCTTAGTACCGCGACTTATGTCGCTCACCATATTGCTTGACAAGCCGCGCTATCAGGGGTTTCGGCTGTATTTTCTTTGTTAAATTTCTGTAAGTCGTTGATGAATCCGGCTCCAGGCGACAAAGTTTGCTTACCCCACATCTCACAACAGGTTAAAAGAGGGGTTACGATGCGATTACGGTATCCTAAAAAACCAAATGTACCTTTCATTTGCAAAAAGAAGAAGACCCACTTAGCAATTTTCAAACACCACCCCTGGAATCTATCCATCGACCCCGTCCCCTCTCGCAGGTCTGACCGCTATCGTCTCGGCCACCCAGTCGCTGACTCAGAATGAATCAGCTAAATGTATTCTACAACATCTGTCAGGAAACCTAGGAAATTATCGGATTACAACAACCTAACTATATCTGAAGCTCCAGGCTTTTTGTAAGCTGATTTCTGAGCACGACAAGACCATTGCAAGATCTATTTAGCTTTATCAGCCAGCGCTAAAGTTATCAGCCAACCGTCATTTCTGGATCACCCAGTCCGCAACAAAAACGAGCTTCACCTTTGTGTTCCTTTATAGATACCTTACAAAATTAAGTAGTTATTGATGGGAATTTTTGGGGCAAGTTCATAGACGTTCCCTGTTGGCCATATCTGGAATGTTTTCAAATAAATAATATTAAATATTAGAAATATTAAAACTGAAAACAAAAATACCTAAGAAGGTTCGTTTCGCCACATTATTCTTCATACGAACCTTATTTTATGTTGTAGCACCTCCCCTGTGGCTCATCAGTGAAGAGGGGGAGATGCTACAAACTAAATAAGTGTTGATTAAACTCACGTATGTTTGTTCCTTCCTCCAGTGCCGCTCACAGTGAGCGTATGCCAAAATAGAAACTACACAGTTGTGTATATCATTAACATATTGATATTATTGTTACGATTAATGTGCATTCAGTGTTGATTGTTGGTGTATTGGAGTAGTTTAAACATGATATAATTAATATTAGGAATTGAGTGGATATAGAACTTAAAAGGTAGCAAAGTATGTTTTGGAATAATTATTTAATGTTTTTAATAAAATTAATCATTTTATTATTCACATTATTATCTATTAAGTTATATTTATAAAAAATATGTTGGTTTTTGTAAATACATTTTAATATGTTCTTAACTATAAAATTTTTGTTAAAACCATTATGTATAAATATATCATAAAGTTCTTTTATTTTATTATTAAAACATGTTTTTGCAATCCTTAAAGTTTCTGTATAAATAGTATTACTTTTTATATTAATTGAGATTTCCGAATCCCTGTGTGGGAATAAATAACTTCAAAACTTCAAAAATTAACTTCAAAATTAAAAGAATCTGTTTTATTATATAAATTAGTAATTATTTTGTTGTCAATTATTTTTATAGTCATGTCTAAATAATTACATTTATATTCATTTTCATGTGTCTTTTTTAAAGCAATTACATTTTTATAAATTAGATTTAAAGTAATGTCAATAAATTCTTCATTATAATTATGAATTATAAGTAGATCGTCCATATATCTGAATGGTTTAAATAATTGATTACCATTTATAATGGTATTCTTAGTGTATTCATATTCAAACATCGACATGTAAGATCTGCTAATAGTGGACTGAAATTTCGGCCTTGTGGAACGCCTATGTTTTGTTTGTATATTTTATTAATAAATATACAGTAACTGTTTATTAGTAAATAATTAACTAAATATAGAATATCTCTAATATTATAATATCTGTTTTTATAGTTATCTTTAATATTATCTGTATAGAAGGTTTTATACCCATTACTAGCTATATAATGCTTTCCTGCATTTTTAAAACATATATTCAGAAGATTTTTGATATTTTCTATTATGACATTATGTGGTATATTTGTGAACATATCTGTAAAATCCGCTGAGTATAATTTGATTTTATCATTTTTAATATTATTTAGTTCATGTGTTATATTACAATTATTAATAGCCCAATATGTTTTAATTGTTCTACAGTTGTTATTTGTAATATTAGAGTAATTGATAAAATGATTTTTAAAATGTGTAAATAAGTTGCAGAGTTCTAACGCTAAAGATTTTATACTACTATTATAGGCTCCTGTAATAAATCTGAATTTAATAGGATTTTTGTGTAGTTTAGGTAAAGAATAAATTATTGGTAAACTACCTTCAGTATTATAATTATTTAGTTTATTTTGAAGAAGGAAATTTTTATGTTTGTTTATAATAGATGTAATGTTTTCGTTATTTATATTAACAGAAGTATTACTTGTGTTAGTGTTTATTAATGTATTGTTTTTAATATTATAAGTAACTCCCATCTCTTTCATTAAATTAAGTAAATAAAATTTTTTGCAGATGATTCCATAATTGTTATTAGCTTTATCTAAAGGGCAAAAAATAAATTTCTTTTGTAGTAACCGAATAGTTTTATAAGGAGTGTAAACTTTTTTGTTTATATTATTCTCAGTAAGTAAAGGTTTAATTTTATCTCTGTATTGTTGTTTAGTGCTGCTGTGTTTGACTGGAATACAACACGGGTAGCTAGTCAGGCTCTGTCGTGCGGGCGGGGTACTCCGGGCAGCCAGCCAGACTGCCCGAAGGGACGGGGCGAGACTTTTGAGGCGGCCTCGAATCGCCTTACGATGTACTCCCAGTCTACCGAGTGCAAGCTTTTGGCCGAGCAGACACAGTTACAATCCGCACAGTCACGGACACATCCGCGCACACTGTGCACGAACATGCCGCTCCCACGCACAAGGAACGCGTCGACCCGACACAGCAGGAGCAAGGAGTCCATCCCCTGCATCCCACCTGCGTCTCTGGGAAGTACACGGTCGCATTTGGTTCGCGTTTAATTCCCCTATCCACCACCCGGGGACGCGCCACGTGGCCCTGCGACAAGCGGCCCGAGATCCCTCTTAACAAGAGAGCCCGAAGGCTCTCTATTGAGGGAGATCCGTGGTTCGCCGACGTTCGAAGATCAGAGACGCTGTCGCATGGGCCAAGTCGTCGAAAATTAGGTGGGCCGGCCACGTAATGCGATTCGCAGACACCCGCTGGACGAGAGTCGTCACAGATTGGATTCCGCGGGATGTCAAAAGAACACCAGGACGCCCACCAACGCGTTGGTCGGACTTCTTCGTGAAAGCCCTGAACGACCGATATGACGCTCTTCGTGTCCCTCGAGCGAGGAGGATCCATTGGACCACTCTGGCACGCGACAGGGACGAATGGAGACGCTGCTGGCGCCCGCTCGAGCAAGTCGATGATCAACGGGACGACAGGTGATACAGGTGATTGTTGTTTAAAGAAATTATTTAAAATTTCTAATCTTGTATGTGGTATTTTATAATATTTTTTTATAAATTCTATTATTTTATTAATTGTTTCAATGTATGTATTATAAATATTAACTCTATCATATCTTAGTTTTGGTCTGTATTTTGTACCTTTTGATAAAATTTTAATTAACTGTTAATTTTCTATAACACTTATATCGCCTGTAATAATGTGTTTATGAAAGGAATCTATGTATAAATTATATTTATCTTGATCTTGATTACATATACAGTCATTATTTATAATATTAATACATTCTTCTGAATTTAAATTTTTAAGGAATTTATTATAGTTAAAGATGACATTGGATATGGGACGTTTGTAGTTATATACAACTTTAAACGGTATAAATTCTTTTCTACAATTATCATTTATAAGTTGTTTGACTTGGATGTTGTTAAATATTTTATTAAAATTTATTCTGTCAAAGATATTACCCTTGCATTCCATATTTATTAATTTAAATGTTTTTGTATTTGATATCCTTTCTTTATTTTCCGGTTTATATTTAATATGTGTTAGTAAACATAATTCAACATATTTAGTTTCTTGTCTAATGTTATCAAGAAATGAGGGATTTAGACTAAGATTTATGAGTTTATGTTGTTCTTGTTTATTTAATTTTTTAACTTGTTCATAAATTTTGGCTATAGGTAAACTATTATTGTTATTATCTGTATTGTATAAAATTGCTAATTTTATTTTGTTTTTTATTTTTAATTCTTTTTTTGTTTCCTCTGTTATTTCTATCTTTAATTATTCGAAGTGAAAAGAAAGGGTGATTTGATTTATAATTAAGTGGGTTGTTGATGTTAGATATATTACCATAGTTTTTCATATTATCATTTAATCCAAACGGACAAGCACAATTAAGTAGTTTAATCCAAAAGAGTTCTTTTTTAAATAAAATTGATTTGTTTGAATTTTCTTCTAGTGAGTCTAAAATTGAGAATTTTAAATTTGATTTACAATTATGGAAGTGTTGATAAAGAGGAGTGAATTTCTTTTTATTATTAATAAAATATAAGTGTTCTCCTATTCTATCTTTCAAACTTCTCGTTGTAACTCCAACATATTGCATTTTACAGGAAACACAATTAATACAATATACAACATTTTGTGTTTTGCAGTTAGTTGTTTCTTTTTTATAGGTGTTAATACGAAAATTAGTAACAGTTGATGTAATAAAATGTTCATAATTGATTATTTTACAATAAGTGCATTTATCGTTACATATAGACCCTTTGTTGTTATTACCGAAATTTCTAATTGTATATTGTTTGCTCTCGTTTTTATATTTAATAAAAGTTAAACAGTCATAATAGTTAGCCATGTTATTAGTGATTTCGTCTTTAGACCTTATATCAAAGTACCTGAGCGTCTGACCCAGATACAGTGAGCAGTATCCCAGAAGGGTTTAAGGGGGCTGCCCTACGGGGTGTTTGAAAGTCTGATTTCTTAATTAAGGACAGAAAAGCTTTCTGTCCGCCTTCAAGCTCTTTTTAAGATTTTTTCAATAAACAGCTGAGCCTTTTCGAATCATTCCGATGAAAAAAACGCATTTTTAATCATATTCATCTTACGTTTCCATATTTCCTCGACCGCGCATACACTGCGAGGAGCGCACTATGGTAGCTATCACTTATCAAATTGAAACAGACTTCACTTCTTTTTAAAGGAATTGCTGTGCCTAGGTTAGTGGCGAACGTCTGAAAAGAAATGTTTGCGCGACTCTCTCTATCCCAGACTCATTTCAAACGTTCAAAACATTACATGAACAAGTTTGCGGTACTTCGCTTCCAGCAGTTGAATCCAGGAAAATATATAATGGGTGATAACAAAATTTGTTAGAGTTCTAGGAGTAGCGCTGCGAAGAACCAGATCGATCCTGTAAAAAAACAAGATTGGCTGCTGCGTTATACATTCTGTATATTGTGGCGCAATGCCAAAATCAAACCTCTCCATGAAGCTTGTGTCGGCAACTAACTGGGGATCTGTTAAAAAATAGGGATGAACTTCGACAGGCGCAACAAGAAGGAGGTATTCAGTCCAGTTGACCTAGAACTTTCAAATAACTTTTACTCCTAGCGAGCGATCTTGTTTCCCGTTTAAAGCAGAAATTATACAGTAGCAGTCATGTGTTTTGGTCATTAGCCGAAAAGAACACGCAGCCTAACTTGCGTTACACGTTCGAAGGCGATCTTTTTAATGACTTTTTTAGAATTTAAGTAATTGTGAAAAACAAGTTTGGTGTATGGTGCAAATTGTCCACATTTGATTTTTTTAAAGGATTTTCTTGCTAATCCCTCTAATTGCAACGGATGTCTCAACCTGTGCCTCCAGTGCATGGCCTCTTCAGACGCACCAGTCGAAGAAAAAGATTTTCCTCCGAACTTTTCTCCAGAGAGCGTGGTAGCGCATTCGAAGGAAGCGTGGGCCGTTGCAGGCTCTTCGATTCTGGGCGAAATGAGTAGTAAACGAATCGATCTTTGCTAACTTGGCTTAGATTAAAACCATTTGATAGCTTTTTGTGCTTAGCGAAATCATGTCACTGCTATTGTTGAAAACTTAATTTGGCGAGTAAGAGGAAACTTCAACCGCTATGCCCACCGCTCTAAAATGGCAGCTGGATCTAAGCAAGTTCCAGAAACTAAAGAGTTGAGAGCATGTAATTTTAAAGCACTTGAAGTGCTCTGCTTGCCTACGCATATATTAGGGGGGCCAAAAGTAATGAGACAAATTGAAAAAAATCTTTATCTCTTCATAACTCAATTACAACTCAACGATGCTGAGGAATGTATTTGCCATTAAGGGCAATAACCTTGCTGCCATCGCTCAGCCAACTTCCTGATCCCATCCTTCCAGAACTGCTTGGGCCTGGTGTTGATCAACTGCTCGATATGGTTGTCAAGTACTGCCTGGGTTTTTGTGTCCCTTCCGACCAGGAAGTCCTGTAGGCTCAAGTCGTGTTGGTAGTCGCATGGAGAGATGTCCAGCGAATACGGTGGGTGAGGCATGTGAACGTAGCCCAGTTGGCCAAGCTTATCCATGGTTACTTGTTCCGGATGGGGTGCGGCGTTGTCGAAGAGGAGAACCTTCTTGAAGCGCTGCGAATACATAAGAGCGAGTCGCCGGCCCATCTCTTCTATTTCGTTCACCATGGCCTTGTAGTTCGTCGTAGTGCTCTTGGGAAAAGGATTCCGGAAAACCGATCCATGGGCGCAGATCCAAAGGCCCAAAGGTGCTTCCCGCCGTGAACATCTCGCCGAACGAAGGTCGGTAACAGGTCACCAGGCCTCACCCAGACTCGCTGCTTGGCAGGGTTAAGGAATCCTGCGTGAATATTGAGTCCAGGCTGCTCGAGGTTGGGAATTGGGCGAGATTTGCGCGAGACAGGTCGACTCGTCAGACGGGGGTTTTGGCATGAGACAGACTGGGGTTTTGGCATGCTTCTGGAGAGGGCGGAAGTGGTAACTTCTCAGATGGGCTTCAGTAAGTAGCATACAAACATACAAATACGATAAGGACGAAACCAAACTCCAGCCGCGAGATATATGGACACGGCATGTGGTGTTTCATTACTTTTGCCCCCCCCCCCCTAACTCTATCTTCCTGCAGTGATCGACTGAAATCGGAAAAAAATTCGTCACACGAGCTTCACCCTCACTTTCCTATCGCTATGTTTTCTCCCCTTTATGAACTACGTTGCGGCAATAACGAGCTCTACTATAACTAACTACTGTCTACAAAATCCTGAAGTTGCGTTTTGTACGAGTGGAAATTAACTACAGCTATTGCGCTCCGATCGCACGTCTAATCTAGTGACAGCCGTCCGACATCCAGCATAGTCTGTGGAATTAGAAAACTCGTTGTATGCATATAAAAGCTAATTGGTTCGCTAGCTTTTTGTCCATTTAGAAAAGCTGCTTTCGCTAAGCTTTACTCACTCTTAAAGTTGTCGCACTACTTCGATTGATACCGCAGGGTCTATGCGCATTGTTCAACTCTACCTGGATTTGTGTGTCAATCGACAGAGCTTGAGCTGCTAAACTCGAATATACGCTTTTTTGGAAGCATTTCATTTCTATAGTTATTTAGAACAGTTATCTCAAAAAGCGCTTTAGAACACTCAAAAGCGGCGCTGTCGTCCAGTGACCAAAAGACGTGACTGTTACTGGTCATCTGAATTGAGACAGAGTTTGCTGCCCAAACAGTTGATAAGTACCGTAATGCAGCATCCAACCTCGTCGCCTCACATTTGGAATGATAATAATTCTGTGAATAACATGCTTATTTACGCTTGCGTGATGCCTTAAGATTTATTTAAGAAGGTGACGCTTGAAAACTAACATTGGTTCACTGCTATCGAAATGAGGTAAATTAAATGTCATCGTTGAATATTTGCTCAAAGTACTCGCTCCCCATTCTGACGGCATGGGGTATTTACTGCTCCGCTTAGCCAGGGCCATCACAGTCAAGCACGTGATGCTCAGCTACTCATTGCTCCTTCCTGATATGAAGTGGATGAATTTTGAACCATTTTTTTTCATAGTGTATGCACACCGCGTTAAGCAAACGCGTAAATCATTATTTTACGAAAATATGACAGAAAACCATGGCAGAACGGCCTACGACGTGGCAGCTCGAATAATTGACCAAAAATGGTGCCACATGAATATTTATTTCCTCTCTCCCTATGCCAAGAAGGCTGCAAGACGTAACATGATCTTTGTTTGCTGATCATGTTCACTTCTATACTTCTGTAAAATCTTTTTTGAAATCTTTTATAAATTTTTATAATGCTTTGATTCTGCTGTGATGCAGTGCAGCTATACTGCAGTTGCCTATTTAATCTCACCAGGGGAGTATTTCAGGCGTATGTCTGAGTTACGAAAATGAACCTCCTCGAGAATCTCCACCCTTAAAATAGTAGGAGGGTAGGCTTCATTTTTTTGCAAAGTCCTTAAACCCAAGGAGTCAGGGGCCCCCGAAGGTCCAGTATTGAGGCTCAGTGAGAAGTGCCGGTGAATCAAAGGCATAGAATCAGGCGTTCGATCCACATCCGTTGCCGAATTTTTGCTTTTTAAAAGCTCAGGCCTTGCTTGAACTTTTAAAAAAGGAAAAGTTATGGAAGGTATCTATGACCTTCCATACCTTTTCCTATGCATATATTCTACTATAGGCTGCCATGTAGTGTTCAATAAGAGATTCTCATCAGCTTCCACTCCTCCCCCCCCCCCCGCCCTATATGCGACACTTTGTATTTTTTGCAGATTTTTGATAGGGCCCTTGACTACATGGGGAATGAACCTTCCCAACTCGACATAAATAAAGCAATTACACAAGGGCATATGATGGGACCATCCCTCAACTCGAGAAGGTGTGTCCAATTAATCTCAACTTGCATGTGCCCCACAAGATCAATGAAAGACAGCCGATCGGTGCACGTCTCCAGTTGCCCCACTGCTCGTCGAAGTTGTACAACTATTAGTTTGTCCCATAAGTCCTTGCAGTTTTTTCAACGATTCACTGCAGATTCCTCCGGCGGTCTCTTGCATAGCGCTGCATAGCATTCGAAATGGAATAATTTGCTCTATCACAACATTCATGCATTTCTTTTTTCATCATGAAGTTTGTCAATTTTTAGGTCGTTGAAGTGAAAAGTGAAAAAGTGAAAAAGTAGCCATTCGCACTTGTTCTCTCCGCCTAGGGTTGTAATTTTTTTGCGCAGTTTTCTATAGCATTTGGAAGACAATGTTCCGTTCTACAAGGATATGTGTTAGTGCTGCTCATTTGTCCTTTATTGATTTTTAGGTCATCAAATTGAGAATTCCGACTTTTTCGTCCGAATTTTTACCAAAACTCCGGTTTAGTGGTTGGCCTTTTTTGCTTTGTGTTATATGTCGTTTGGAAGAAGATGTCTTGCTCAGTAGGAATTTGTGTCGCGTTTATTGGCTCACGCTGATTTCTGTCGAATATCAACAACTGAAGAAGGAGAAGGAGTTGTTGGTGAAGACGATTTTTCTCTTTTTGGCATTTTGTTGACATTCAATAGAAACGATTAAACGCGACATATATTTTTATAGAGCAGGACATTCTCTTTCGAATTCTCTTTCTTTTGACATACATACAACACCAACACAAAAGTCCAACCACAGAGCAGGAACTGTCGGCAAAAATAACCACCTCCTTCAGACGTCCCAGTTTGATGACCTATAAATCAATAAAGGACAAATGAGCAAAAAAAATGGTTTTTTTTATTGAAGATAGGGATGCGGAGATACCTTTAAGAAAGTTGATCACGATGAATCGCCATGATATAAGTGTACGTTCCCCTGAATACGTGATTGTCATGGGTAAATCTGAAGCGGCTCTCTAGAACTTTCACAACCCCTAGCCATTTGCTCGAGGTCGAAAAGGGTAGAAAAAGATTTCACCCAAAGTTTGCCTATGGATTATCCGGAGCGCTGATCACAAATATGATATCAATTTTTAAAATTTAGGCCGATTACGGTAGCACCTGTGATTGCGATCCCTTAGTAAACTTTTGGAACCCTAACTCCTTCGGTTCAAGGACTTCGCAAAAATGGTACCCACTTTTCTACTATGTGAAGGATGGAGGCTCTCATAGTTATATTATTTTTCGCCGTTCAGACCTATTCCTGAGACTCTCCTGGTCAGCTCTTAATTAGCCACCTGAACGTTTGGTATATCTCAAAGGAAATGTTTCCAAGGTAGAAAACAGCACAGTCATTTCTAGAGTTAGAAAAGAGAGCAAGACGGTGATCTACTGGTATAAAGTGAACAATTAAGGGCAACATATTTGGTAGTGCGGTTTCCCTTTATCAGCTCCAACTTCATGAAAGATAGCCATAATTTTTTAACGGCCACTTTGCATGCGTGCTTCAGCTTAACCAATATTGCTTCAATTTTGACAGGTTATGAAAACGCAACAACACCGAGGCTTTCGTTCTGTACGAGCCGTTAAGCAAGACGGTACTGACTGTGAGCGGCCTCGTGTCAGCTGCACACTGCATGGTATCTTAAGACGAGTACGTTAGATCATCAGGTTCTGTGCTCTCAGCTCCACTAATTTGTCAAACGTTCCCATTCAAACGTTAGTTGAACGATGACACTTTATTCGCCTAAAAGAGCGTTTCCAATGAACATATCAGGGATAAAATATTTTCGTAGTTTTCTATGTAGAAGAAATCAAAGAAAATTATGATGGGACCTTCTGAGTGGCCCGTGGGTATAAAGTGCCCAAATTCCAGCTTCCTTGTACGTATGGTATGCACTGAACAATTCTAACATGCAATCTGAAAAGGAATTTCGAAAAAACTGAACACCTACATTAAGAGTAATGTTGTCCACTTCAGATAGACGAACAATTTTCTTAGTACTGATGAAGTTCTCGTCGCGCAGCAGAGAATGAAGGTCAGGAACTTCAATAGAATAGAGTTTTTCCATAAAATCTACCATGTCCCTTATATCTTTCGGAGCAAAGGTTTTATCGTAGTCGACTCCTACGTCGACAGCAATAGATTCTATCTAAAAAATTTATTTTAGCGGAAGTAAGCCAAAAAGAGTAGTACAATACTGAGTTTTGAGGGTTCTATCACCACCTCTATCACATTTTGCAGTTTTTTTCCACAAAGTGCTCGAATGAATGTCAGCAACGCCTTCTTCTTTCGCTGTCGCGTGTTAAAGTGCTCCAATGAATCCTCCTCGATTGAGGGACACAAACAGCGTCATATCATCCATTAAAGGCTTATGTGAGCATGTTCGAACAAATCATTGGTGAGCATCTTCATGAGGTTTGACTACAAAAGTTTGGGACTCTGAAGAGGGCGACATCGCCAAAATGTTAATCGAGCAATAACGGGTGGACCGTTTCAGTTTCGGGCTCAACACAATCTTAAACAAGTGGACAACTGTGAATGCCAAGATTAATCGAGATTGAGCTTTTTAACATCTTGATATTTTTTTGACATTCCGCGGAATATAGTCGGTGACGGCTCTCATCCGGAGGTGTCACCAGATCATCTCTCATCGTCGCATGCCGGCCGAACTCAGAATTCCAGAGGTCTTCTCTCGCTCTTTTATTTCTCGTTGTGTAACGCTGATCGGGTGTTTATTCTGGTCCTGTAGGGTCATTGCTACACTAGCGCAGGAATCACAGCGGAGTCGAGAATGGGGGGACAGAACCGCCTGCCTCTTCTTCTATGCAAATTCTTCGACGCTATTGAAAGCTTCCCAAGCCTGCCCCTTTCTGCTCAGCACATGAAATCGTTTGTTCCATATGAGCATTGAAGTAAAAGAATGCACAGATGTATTTAATATGCTTTGGAAAGCAAAGCATTTTACAATGTTCTGAACGAAAAATTAGTTGGGAGAATGAGGTAGTAGAAATTCGCTTCGCAATCATAAGAGCCTCTAAATATACCTATGAGTAACGTCCCTTTCGGCTGTCGCGATCGCTCCTTGTTCTCTTTGGTAAACCACGGTGTGTTGCTTATAGCCGCATGTCCACTCGGCAGCGGCGGCAGCGGGGAGCGACGATTAAGTATAAGAACATCGATTTTAAAGGAATCGATGCCCTATGCTTAATCACGGCTGTCGTCGCCGCCGCTGCCGAGCGTGCATGCGGCTTATTTGCCAATGTGGCGAACAATGCCGCCTGGGAAAGCCCCGCCCTCTTTGCCCATCTATCGGCGCACAAGCGAGCTCTCGGCGGTCTGGCCTGCAGTCTACCGCTGAGAGGGGCAACCAGCTGCTTCGTGGACCGCGAGCCGACGTGGCAGTTTGCACCGATCTTTTGGTGCATACCTCCATTTAAGACTTGCGGTGCTCTCACCGCGAGCATTTGAGCCGTAACATCGTCGTACAAAAAATTCACTAAAGGTATTGTCGAGTGTTTTAATTGAACACTCGGATAATTTCAAATGCCATAACTCAACAGTTCTTCTAGAGAAAATGTGATCTCTTGATATCATTCATATCCGTAAATAAGGGTTGTAGACAAATGCGCTTTCTGATCAGTGGATTTTCGAGTTTGAGCCTCGTAAACTGACCGAAGGTTTCTTACAACCTATTAAAACGCTTCTGCTTGAATGAGGCATGCATCTAACGTTCAGCTTTTTCATAACCTAGGTATGGCCAAGCGTTATTGTTGTGAATACACAACTAAATAACTCCATATGTAAATCGATATGCATATAGCTTAGGGTAAGATGCTCGATTGATACGTATGAGGGCCTTCGACGGTCAATATTAGATAAGAATCAACCAAATAAGCTCTCATAAGAATGACCCGCAAGTAGGTAAATAAGATAATGCACAGATACTACACTCTAGCCGCGGTATACCCTTTTAAGTCTAGCGGTTATCAACCTGAGCTGAGCAATATATGTCATGCTTCTATGCTCTCCCCTAGAAATTCCCTATATAAACTGCTGTGAATTATTGTTTGTGTTGTGCTCTGATAGTTGTAAAGTGATAAACACTTATTACAATTCGCTACAGACGCATCCGTTGGTGAACCACCAAACTGGTGCATCGACCGTGGTTTCAAACCCACGCTAAATTGCCTCTGCGCTAGCTCTCCCAGTGAGAGACAGACGGCAATAAGGGCTCTACTAAGCGTTCCTTCAGGGAACCAGGAGATCTTAGAAGACTTCCCCCGGCGTTCTCTTCAGGAGAACCCAGGAAGCAGTCAACCCTTGTTTCCACCGCTAGGGAAACAGGTTTTCTCTTTAAAAAGAATTCCATAAGCGTTCCTTCAGGGAACCAGGAAATCTTTTCAAGTCTTCCTACGGCTTCTCTTCAGGAGAATCCAGGAAGCGATTGAATTTTGTTTCCACCGCTAGGGAAACAAATTCGTCAAAAAAGAACTCCATTAAGCGTTCCTTCAGGGAACCAGGAGATCTTAGAAGACTTCCCCCGGCATTCTCTTCAGGAGAACTCAGGAAGCAATCAACCTTTGTTTCCACCGCTAGGGAAACAGGTTTCTCTTTAAAAAGAATTCCATAAGCGTTCCTTCAGGGAACCAGGAAATCTTTTCAAGTCTTCCTACTGCTTCCCTTCAGGAGAATCCAGGAAGCGATTGAATTTTGTTTCCACCGCTAGGGAAACAAATTCTTCGAAAAAGAACTCCATTAAGCGTTCCTTCAGGGAACCAGGGGTACTTTGAAAGCCTTCCTTTAGCTTTCTCTCGCGAGAAACTAGGAAGCAAATAAATTCTTTTTTCCATTTCATTGAAAAAAGATAAAAAACGACAGTTTTCATTGGTTATACCTCACCTGAGGAGCCGAGAGAACTTAGCGAAACGTTCGCCAACTGCGCCTACCCCACCTGAGGAAGCCAGAAGAGCAGCGAAAAGTCCCGCGTGGCAGGAAGAGACTTCTACTTCGGACCTAACGAAGTAAAATTCAAAGTTTACTGATAAACTTTGGGACGACGCGCCAGAAGCAACAAAGATGGCCGAAATTCTGTTTACAAAACAAAACTAACGAATGCTTGCGAACTTATCAAGTCAAGCGAGGCAGAAATCAATCGTCTGGACCAGCCATTCGCGTTCCCAGAAGAAAGGAAGGATTGTGAAGCATACATAAGGGAAAAGACGGCACAGCTGAACCACCTGATGAGAACGGTGTTGGGCAACAAGCAGTACCACGACAACTGCTTAAAGGAAGCTATAGAAATAATAAATTCACGTCCTGATGAGAAAAAACGTGAAAAGCTCATGACGGATTTAAACGAGCACTTGCAAGCAGAGTCAAACGAACTTGACATTACGGTCATCCGCTGGCAGAACAAAGTGGACTTCAGAAGGGATGAACTGTCCCAGCAAACAGTTTTAATTGCCAGCTGTCAGGAAGGCAACAACCGTACTGTCACTGGCAACAGTGGCAGTCATTGCGCATCGACAAATGGGGTCGCACCTTCGCAGGAACGCAGTGCCACACTCAGGCGTCCACTTCTTGAAGTTCCAACATTCACTGGGAGCTTCAGAGATTTCTCCACATTCTGTTCTGTCTTTGAGTCGCTTATACATAACGACGTAGATCTAAGCGACCAAGAGAAATTCCTGTTCTTGAAGCAGGTTCTTAAAGGGAAAGCCGCAGCTTCCATAAGTTGCGTCCCAGTAATTGGGGACAAATACTACGTAGCCGTCAACATCCTCAAGAAACAATACGACAGATCGGCAAGTATAGCTGATATTCTCATAAATGAGATCGAAAAAATCCCGCGTGCTCACGATACACCCAGGAGTTGTCGTGACACCCTGTCTGCCATTACCTCACGGATCATACACCTGGAACAGACCGGTGTATCACTTAATGCAGACCGAGTATGGCGCCGCATGATCCTCTCAAAATTTAGGGAGCACATCTGTAGCACTGTGATAAGGAAAGAAAGCGTTGCCGACATATCCTTCGAAGTTAAAGATATTACGGAAGCCATTGACGAGATCATCACCCTCCAAGAAACAACGGAGCTCACAACGAAGACTTTATTTGGAAGTAAAACTCAAAGAGCAAGCAGCTTCAGAGGGCCAACCGAGAACCACAGATCAACCAACTTCAGGAGGCCAGGCGATAAGCCAACACCGGCTAAAGCCTTTAGCACTCAAAGGATGACGAGCAAATGTTTATGTGGAGCACCGCATCCAGCGCAACGTTGCACGAACTTCACCACGCCTCAGGCACGACGGATGGAAGCAAAACGACAACGAGTTTGCTAGAGATGCTTCGACAATTCGCACAGTTCGAAATACTGTACTAATGTCGGAAAGTGCCCAAAATGTGGAGAAGAGCACCACTCCTCAGTCCTTTAAGGAAACTGATCATGCCAATCACGCAACTAGACAAAGCGCACACCCCAGCTCGGCAAACCTGCCGACTCGCATATCGCAGCCGTGGAATGCCAGTAAATATAAGCCGCAACAAGCTAACGTCCAACGGCCACCACGCGATAATATTCATGTTCAAGCACTTCATAATTCAACGCCATTAGAAGATACGGTTACATATGAAAGACCGCTCCTTGGACAGTGCGTGCTACAAATGGCATCAGCACTGATCTTCAACGAAGCTGAAGTGGATTATCAACCCGTGACAATCTTGCTTGATTCGGGAGCTCAAAGAAGCTTCATTAAAACGCACATTGGAGCTACACTGAAGCTGTCAGTAGTAAGTTCAACTTCATTCACAACGATAGGAATGAGAGAACTACACGAAACCTTCAACTCCAACGAAGTTCATGTCACACTGAAAAGCCGACACTGCGCCAAGAAGTTACAACGTTTGTCCATTTTCACAAAGGACAAGTTAACGTCTTCAACAAGAACCGCAGAATTATCGGAAGCAGATAAGAAATTCATCAAAACGAGGCGAATCACAGTAGCCCAAACCAGCCTATCATCTTCAGAGGTATCTCCTGACCTACTCATTGGGCAAGATCTTCTGAACCAAGTGATCGAACATGACGTAGCAGCTATTAAACTGCCGTCTGGTTTGCTACTCACTTCTACCATCTTCGGTTATACTATTTCCGGTTCAAGTGAAGCGCATACCAAGGAAACAACGGCATCAAGCCCTCAATGCAGCTCACTTATAGTCGCAACACCGGTCACTTCATCGCGAGACGACTACAAGAAGGAAATAAAACACCTCTACGAGTTGGAATCACTCGGTGTCAGCACTAACAATGACACCGACGAGGCAGCTGTTATCAAATTCATGGATGCGTACAGAAAGACGATCAGTATAGAAAATGGAAAGATTACCGCAGGATTTCCATTCACTGACGAAGTTAGTAATCTGAAGGACAACTTCAACATCGCATTTCGGAGGCTTCAAAACCTTCTGCGCAGCCTGCATGGAGACAAGGAGAAGTACAGTATGTACAATGAGACATTTTTCAGCTATCTACGCGAAGGGATAATAGAAGAAGCAAAGGACAACTCGAATAGAGTAGCGACATTCTACCTACCTCATAGGCATGTGTGGACGCCATCAAAATCTACTCAACTCCGTGTGGTTTTCGATGCTTCATCTCACGCAAAAGACGAACTCAGTCTCAATGATGTGATTTATGAAGGGCACTCACTAACGCCTCTTATACATGAGGTATTGCTGCAGTTCCGAACCCATCTCTACACAATGGTAGCTGACATACAAAAGGCTTTTCTGCAAATCAGACTGCCAGAAAGCCACCGTAATGTCACAAGATTTTTATGGGTGGACGACGCTTCACAACCTGCAACAGGAAGTAACCTAAAGCACTACAGGTTCTGTAGAGTGCCTTTTGGTATCAATGCTAGTCCTGCAATCCTGAATCAGTGCATACTAAAATACATCGAAGGGTCACGATCCGAAATTTCCCAAGAACTATCTAACTCACTCTACGTAGATAACGTGTTTTTGGAAGGAAAAAGTCCCGATGATCTCCTGCACAAATACACCGAATCGAAAGGCCTATTCTCCTCTATAGGAATGAATCTCAGAGACTACCTCTCGAATTCGGCTCATGTGAACATGGAGATACCAGTATCGGGCAGAACTAGCTCGAAGGAGATCAAAGTGCTTGGAATACTGTGGAATGCTATGGAAGACACTATATCTCTGAAATGCTGCGAGAAGCCAGCGAGCAAAATCTCAAAAAGGACGGTATTGAGCCAGATAAATGGATGTTGTTTCGATCCTCTTGGGCTGATGACGCCGCTTATGACACCTGCAAAAATCTTCCTCCAAGATCTTCACAAAAAGAAGTATGGATGGGATTCAGCTCTCTCTGAAGAAGACGAATTGTCATGGAGAGCCATAAAGTCGAAAATAATGGGCTTTGAAGTTACGCTGCCGAGGAAAGTTGTGGAGAACAACAGTTCCACATCTCATGGCAACGTAGGCAACGTATCGTTTATAGTCTTCTCCAGAAGCTGACTTAATGCTAATCGGTCCCATGAAGTCTATTCCTGTATGTGCAAATGGTGGTGATTCCTTTACCCTTTCGGAGGGAAGTGGGCCCATATTCGGATACTTGTATGGGGCACCATTGAATCTCCTGCAAACAGTACAATGCTTTAGCGTGCGCTTGCAAAGTGATCTGTCCGATGGAATCCAAAACCTTCGCCTTATATTGTAAAGCAGTTGGTTTATTCCGCAAGTGAACAAAGATTTTGTGCAGATGGCTAGCGATTAATACTCCTAGCTTGCTTTGCTTAGGTATATGAATTGGATTAACGGCTGAGAAATTGAGATCGGCATTCTGTAGCCTTCCAAACCTTCTGTATAATCCGTTTATGTCAGTTTTGACATTCAACTGCTTGTTTTGTGTTCGTCGATAGCTCTAAACGAGCATATGCATGTAGCATCTATGTGACAACTACATCATGCCATGGTGTTAAGGAATCGCGATTATTCAATGCAAAATCCAAGATAGCACCCATAAACAAGGAGCAAACGATACCTCGTCTCGAGCTGCTATCTATCTTCATTGGATTAAGTCTTGTTGAGTCAACAATTCAGAAGATAAACGTGAAGTTCGAGAAAATCAGCATATTCAGCGACTCTACCATTGCTCTGTGCTGGATACAAGGAAATAGGCGTCTACCACCTATTGTTGTACAGAAGATCTCCCTTATCACAAAGAGACTTCGCGAATTCATCGACGTTACATTCTTCCACGTCCCCACGCAGGAAAACGTGGCAGATTGCGCAACAAGAGGGATCGGGAAAGACGACTTCATCAACCATCGATGGTGGAGCGGCCCGATTTGGCTAAACATCCCATGCAAAAGTTGGCCGGTCAAGGATGCAAGTATCTTATGCAAGCAGAATGCTGACTCAGAAGTCGAAGAGGTT
>OX377204.1:81799486-81920194 GCA_947396885.1 Heligmosomoides polygyrus polygyrus | reverse complement strand
GTTATTGTGCTCCGAACACGCCCGCGCGTGCAATTTAGCGCAACAACGGCAGACGCTCTCCGCGCTGTTTCTCGCCCAGATTACAGTTTTTTCCCACTCTAAACGACACGATTCAATTCAGCATGAAAGGCTCTATCGAACGGTATCAAGCATGGCCCAACTCGAAGACATCGTTTTTTCGATGACGTCATCGTCCTTTCCGCGCGGCCTCGTCCTCGATGCGAAACAGTCAAAAATTGATGTTTCCAAAGTCGGTCGAAATTGACACCGCTCGATAGCGTTTTCCATGCTGGAACGGAACGGTGCCATAGCGAGTTTCGAAGACTCAAGTCTGGGCGAGTAGGAGCGCAAGAAACTCTAACCGCTAAGTTTCGCCACTCTAAAACGGCAGCTGAGGCTAAGGCAGTTTGGGCAGCTGAGGAGCTACGAGCACGTCGTCGTAAAGTACCTTAAGCGCTCTGTTCGCGTACGCATTTTAAGGCCGTTAGCTTGTGGCGTCTTCTCACAGTGATCCATGGAAATTGGAAAAAAATGCTTCACACAATCCTCTCCTGCATTTTCGCACCCCTATAACATTGCCCCTTCCTAAGCTGAACCATTTTACTTTGACGTACGTAGAGGAATGTTCGACTGCCTAGAAAACCTACAAACTGCAGCATGAAAGGTTACAACTTGACAGAGCTATTGCGCTCCGAACACGCCCATTCGTGCAATTTGCGAGCGGTCGCCCCCTTCGATTGAAGGGTTCGAATTCGTATGTATTGTTCACGGCGCACTTCAAAGGCTCGCTGGACAGCCTTAGAGCAACTCTTGACTAGGGCGGCAAGAAATTTCTGATAAAACTCCCCAAACGCTCAGTCTACAAGCTGTCCCCCCCCCTTAATTAAAAGGTTCGATTCTGTATGCATTGTTCACCGGCGCACACCAAAGTTTCGCTGGGACAGATTGGAGCTAATCCTCAGTGGGGTGGCGGGAAATTTCTGATAACATTCTCCAAACGGCTCGAAATAGTCTTGAAAACGTCGCAGTTCCCAGTGAAAGAAGATAGAAGCGCAGGGGGACATGCGCTCGCCCACTCGATTGATAGGTTAGGTTCTGTGTGCATTGTGCACGGCGCACTCTCGGGGCATTCCTGGCGTGACAGAGCACTGGCGACGTACGCCATCTTTGAGATACTCCGAAAGCACGCATATCCTGGGAAATAAGCTGCTCTAATCGCCCGTCCAGCCAATTTTGGACCACCCACGGCGAAAATACGGGTGTTCCGGTAAAGTTTTACACAAGTTTGTGTAGATCTTGAAGAGGCGAATCGAATGGTACCAACCTTTGTTCAAGAAACCTAAAACTGAAGGAGTTATGAGCGTGCGACGCTTTGCGACGCTATGTTGGCGTTTTTTCGCCCACTTTTGACCGTGCGGCGCGAGCGGTATTGTAGCTTAGGGTAAGATGCTCGATTGATAGGTATGAGGGCCTTCGACGGTCAATATTAGATAAGAATCAACCAAATAAGCTCTCATAAGAATGACCCGCAAGTAGGTAAATAAGATAATGCACAAATACTACACTCTAGCCGCGGTACACCCTTTTAAGTCTAGCGGTTATCAACCTGAGCTGAGCAATATATGTCATGCTTCTATGCTCCTCCCCTAGAAATTCCCTATATAAACTGCTGTGAATTATTGTTTGTGTTGTGCTCTGATAGTTGTAAAGTAATAAACACTTATTACAATTCGCTACAGACGCATCCGTTGGTGAACCACCAAAGTTATGACACAATTAGATGGAAAATTTCGTAGAATTATAACGTTAGAATATTATAGTGTTAGTCTTCTATTATGTATGTAGCAGCTAAAATTGGCACAATGTAAGAAAACCTGAGAAAGGCAAAAAATTTCAAAATGGATGAATGAAATGCTCACCATATCAAACATGAATTCAATGAAATGTTCTTTAACACCTGCATTCATTCCGCCAAGTAGAAAGGTGAAAATATTGCTTCGAGGATAAAACTATAATTGCAAAAACTTCGAGTTTATCTAGTTTTTCTAGTAGGCTGCTGCACATTTAGTAGTAACAACAGGATCTGATCACTTTCCGTTCAAGACCGTCCTCTTATTTTTTCGGCCTGATTTGGGTAACGCATGTCAATGGGTCTTAATCTCACTATAGGGTGCATATAGTGCAGTTTGAGGAGGGCCCGGCTGTCACCTGTCTTTTTCTTTTACGATATGCGTTCTGATTCGGGTTTGCCGCCCAGCCCAGCCAAGCTTTTCATCCAATAGGGGTCGGTGACTTGGTACTAGACTTGTTTGGGAGAGATAAAGCGCTGGCCTGCTCATTGGCTGGCCACCGCAAGTCATTGTATGAACAATATTCATTCAAATCGCCTCTATGACAACCGTAGAAGGAGTATGAACGACGGATCCTAAAAGAGATTAAGTAATGCAGTTCTTTGTCTTTCTCAATCTCATTATCGCTCTGACCACTCAGTTGTTCGCAGAAAGAGTCTGTACTAACTGTAGGTCACGAAGTTCCTGTGCGGATATGACGTGCATAAAGCTCAAACTCATATACAGCGGTGAGAGCTCGAGCTATCTTGCAGCTCTGTGGCATTTGCGATGTGGCTTACTGGATGTCAGGGAAATCTTTCTTCAGGTCTAGCTTCGCCCTCTGCAATATCCTCGCGATCAGGAATATGCGAAATTTCCGTTTCCATGCTTACAATTCCGATTTCTGTTTCTGATCAAATGGAAGTATTCGACTTCAAGTTTCGCGCACTTTGCTTTATGTTTTTGTTCAGTAGAAGGCAGAAGTGCATGGCGTATAAACCGAATGCGTTCTTATTACTTAATAGTCGTGTACTTTAAATTCTAATTCGTGAAAGAAATTAACTTACTGAAAGAAAAACAACTCTCATCGTTGCTTGGTATGCGATCCTTGGAACAAATGAATGAAGTATAGTCTTGTTACGGTTGAAAAAAGCAAGCAACCAGGTGAAGTCAAACTTTCTACTCATCTCCTCCTCATCCATTCTTTCCTCGCTGAGCATTGGGAAGTCTCCGTACTCCTAAAGAAGGTGTTTAATGGACTAGACGGTGTAACTGATAAAATACCTTACATTTTCACCTCATTTACCATGCTACTTACTATGCCTGCCAATTTAGGAAGACAACAGGCACAAACAAATCCGTAAATTACCTACTCACAGCACATACCTCACTTTGAAATTGGTAGAAAAATGTTGCACCTTTGTTGACACTTGAATTTTCTTATCACGCCCAAGCCGTTATTGCCCTTGGTTTGCGCTTTGGAAAGAAGGCACGTGTCCAGCTACATCGGAATGGCCTACCTCAGTTCACCGCAGGGGTAAAACACACCATTGCAAAAAATACACACTGCACTCCTATACAGAGTGACCCTCTCCCCCCCCCCCGACCCTATTTTGCGCCCTTGTTATAACACAGGCCGTGCGGTTGTGTTGCGTTGGTTTACCTTACACTCAATCATGTCGTGCGGACTCCTTTTTTCGTTTACAGGTCCGTGTTTTATCTGCTTGCAGCCTTGTCTCCTCTTTTCGTTTACAGATCCCTTTCTGTCTTGCTTTACCTTCAATTTCCGAGCTTCCAGGATACAGTAGGGATCGAATGTCATGCAATCAGTAATTGATCCTTGTCACTTTTGCGAGAATCGGACCGCGGGTGATGATGGTCACACAGCCGATGCACAATGTTCCTTCGGCGTCATCTGGCGCGATGTCTTTGTCCAGTCCGGTGTGTAGGGTCAGAATTTAGCCGGCACAAGGTGTCCGTCTCCTTTTTCCCTCGTGCGTCTTTGTACAAGAGACGGTATAATTTAGTTTGTTTTTTGTGGCGCTTCATACCCCTATCTATCCCATCCGAGACGCTCCAGGTGGCCCGAGATTCCTCTAGCAAGATATTCCGAAGCCAAAGAGCGAGATCAGTGGGATACTAAATGATTAGAAGAAAAATTTAAGCTGGTTGAATCACGCTGTTCCTACCTGACTCACGATAGTGTAGTAAAAATACTAAATGTTGGTCTGGTTGCGCGAATTTCGTAAGAATGAAGCTTGGTTACTAGAAGCCTCAATAGAAAGCTCTAATCTACAGATCTTTGTTTCTGAAGGTTTTTAATATGCTGATTGGGCTAATATGTATCAATCTATTGTTCCAGATAGCTTTCAAGCTGAAGGGGTATACGAACGAGTTCGAAATGCTTGCTCACGCTCACTAGGCGTACTACTTGTTTGCTATTACCATTCTCAGCATTTCTTTTGCTGCTTCGTTATAGTTTTTATGAAGGCGATGAGCGACTGATGTCCAAAAAATGTGTGTGGCGCTTATGTGTATAACGGCATGTTGCAGCGTTCAGAGGTTTGGTGGTTAAATAGCACACGTAATGGAGTAAGACCGTCTGCTGGGATGGAGGATCCGCATCTCAACGATGTCTAATGTGTAGACAAATTGAATTAAGCCCTGTTCGTCAAAAGTACAGGCTTGTTTTACAAACCCCCATGTTTATATGTAAATTAAAACTGCTACCACATGGACAGCGATGCTTAAGTAGATTGCTTAATTTAATGTGGAAGTGATGATTCACCTAATAGTGGAGATGAGGAGTGCATCGCTTGTTCGCAATAGTGTGAAGAAGTGTGAAGAACATGGAGTGGAATATGAAAACCGCTACTCACAATGCTTGACCAATAGCCTTCTTTGCAAAAGCCCTTTATAGTTTATTTTATACGGGGGAGACTTGCAGTTTATTCGTTTATTCACAATGGCTGCCATGATCAATCGCATTCGAACATAGCACAAAGCATGAAATATATTAAACAACAGACGAAGCAGCTGAGACAAAACAGTTTTAACTACGCAAGGTAGAAACATAAACACTACTGCTGAAAAAGCGAGTTGCAGACACGTGCGAACGATCCATCCCCTTTTTCGGTGAAAAATCGTTTGAGAAGCGCCGGACGGATGTTGGGGAGAACAATAGAATCCTGCGATTGACCTGAGGTCGTCCCCAACGTTCGAGCTGGGCCTGCTGACCTGCTTCGCGGCTTTAGCAGGTGAACCCCCCCCCCCCCCCCGACATTCGCAGGAGACGTCGCCCCTGTGACGTCATCAGATATCGAGTCGACTAGCGCCGTACATTACGTCACAGCACCAGCGCCGGCGATCGATACTCGGCCACTGTCTGGCACCCTGCACCGGGCGGCTCACTCTCTCGCTCTCTGCCGCGCTGCGTCTCCACCACCCTCGCGTTGCCTCGACGGCGTGCGCCCATCGCGTCTCTACGCGGCCAGACTCGACAAACACGGAGGCCCGCGCTATTTCGAGACATTGTCGGCTTGGAGTATTGTTGCTTGTCATCCCGCTTAGTACGTGCTTGAAGAAATTCGCGCTGATGGTGATGCTCCACTCTGTCATGTTATGTCTTCGTATTGGTGCTGCAGCCCTTTCAACTTACCGTGTCATTCTATGAGATTTTTCTCTAAACTGCAATATGTGGCAAAAGACCTTCGAAAAATGCAACAGAAGGTCGGAGTGAAGAACAAGAAAGGAGATTTTTAAAATTACCCTTTCCGTACTTAGATGACGTTTTTCCTCATTTTAGAAGATGAAATTCGCTAAGTATTCTCATTAAGTGCTTCCCAGTAGCTATGTTACGGGACGTTGTCTTGCAGATGCGGTTAACGGGATGTTCAGAGGAAAAAATGTCTCCTTATCGGACCTAGACGAATCTGTTATAAAATACGACAGGAATTCGGAATATGAGGTAGTACGCATGGTTTTCATTGCCATTTCGAACTCAATGTGGAAACTAGCTTCATCCACAGGAGCTCTTGACTAAGAAGATGAAGGACACTCGTATCGATTTGGAGGATGTCAAGGCTATCGAGTACAGGGCGAAATCATTGTCTCAATCATCGGATATCGTCGTTCGCGAGCTCACGGGTATCATACAGCGTCACATGCACGGCTACGTTGGCACTAACGTTGCAGTGCGTTTGATATTACTGCGCTTTGGGTCATAACTCTAAACAGGTCGGGTTACCATTCCTCTTATAGCTGGACGTCTGCCTACGTTGGTGTCGAGAGCCACAGCAGGGTATGGTGAAGACGAACACGCAGGTAAATCGAGTCTGTTCCGCTGAGCCGACTCTTCCAAAAGGGCACTCACTAAGCCCGAGCAACCTGTCACGCAACTGGAGGTCTCTGAGCATTCCGTTCAAGGTACCTACACAACTTTCAGCTAAACATGCATTTCTCTTACTTGTCGACAAATTCGACTTGATCTATTGTGTTGCTTAGGTCTAGTGTTGTAATTGACTTAAGAATTTAATCCTTTCACATTTATGTGCTATTTGTGTGTGTATTATTTGCTACTCAATTACTAAGTGCTTTACAATTGTCAGGTTTAAATCGATAGTAGCTCTTGTGCCTCGTTCCCATGCCTTCGAGTTATGTTTTGACAAGATATCTGCGGCTCGCGGCTATCTCCGCCGCCATCACAATTCTGCTGCATAAAAGCCGGTGGAGAGGAGAGAGGATCACCTTCTGACTTTCTGACTTTCGCCTTTTGCCTGTGCTCTTCGCCTTCTCGCTTCTACACAAGTGCCCTCTCTCCTCCCCACAAGTTCTACAGCGTGTGAGTTGATTTCATTTGTATTATTTTTTGTTTGTATATAAACTTATAAAACTAACTTATGTTAAATACAGCACAAGTTCACACATTAGTCCCGCGTGGCACCATACAAGTGGGGTAGGACTAGTGGGAGAGTCAGCACTTTCATGGTGCATCGGCTGACCGATCCCAGGTCAGCATTTCACTCGTCACAGATCTTTCACGATTCTGTGAAGCCTCATCACAGATCTTTCACGATTCTGTGAAGCACTTTCAGAGGGCATCGGCTGACCCCTCCCAGGTCAGCACTTCTCTCATCACAGATCTTTCACGATTCTGTGAAGCCTGAATCTCCACCCTCACTTTCTTCTGTGGGAGTAACGAGGTCGTAAGATCAGCCTTTCCAGTAGTCTATCAATTTTACATTTGTGCCCATCGCCTTTTTTGGGAAAATCATGGCGTACCAACTTGCGACCCCTAAGAGGTTAATTACCCACTACTCCACAAAATTTGGAGACGGTATTGACGCGCTTCAAAGAAGAGGGATTGGAGAAACTCAGCGTAACTTCACCAGAAGGCGGCACAGACCCAAACCCTTTTTCAGACAGTCTTCCACGTTTAGAGGAAGCTGTAGGGGCAATGGAAGAGGGTACATCAAAACTAAAACAAGTCCTACATGACTACGCAGTCGAAATGAGCAGTAGGACTGACTGGCCCTCAAAAGAGAAGGAAGACTTCGAGCAATACACCTCTTTAGCAGAAAAAGCTCTTATTAATGCCTTCGACTACACTTTGCTCCTTCAAGCACGAGTACGTGCTTTCAAGTCCACAAGTGCTTTACTCCCAACACAGCCAGCCCAGCGAGTGACATTTGACCCTACGCATGACACAAGAAGAATCGAACTTCCCACCCTCCCGATTCCCACATTCTCTGGGAATATATGGGATTGGGATAATTTCTGGGAATTGTTCAGCAAGAACGTTCATTCCCAAAGCTTACCAGAGCTGTTTAAATTCAATTACCTTTTAAATGCGCTTAATGGTGAGGCTCTGGAGTCCGTCAAAAAATTTCAAGTCACGACGGACAATTATAGCAAAGCCATCGAATTCCTTAAAAACAAGTACGGGAATTCAGAAGAACTTGTTTTCCGACTCATCGACAAGTTGGAAAAATCTTCACTACGATCTTCTTCTTTGCACGATCAAAGGTCACTCTTCGAGCAAATCCAAGTAATTGTGGAACAACTAAAGCTTAAGGGAGAGCACGTGGACAGCCAATGGCTAATAAAAAAGGTCCTAGCAAAGTTTCCAGAACAGGTACAACGAAAGGTTCTGGCCAAAAAGCAAGGAGCATGTAGCGAGAATCCCTTCCGAATGAGCTCATTAATTGAGTTCCTGGAAGAAATTATTTCCAATGAGGAAATGATCTCGCTGTACGTAGACCAACGGTCAACACCCAGCCCACAGCGTCAATGAGCCCCTGGGAAGAAACCGTATTTCGGTACGAAGAGCAATGTTTCGTGCATGTATTGCCACAAAAACCACAAGTCCTTTACCTGCGATAAATATAAAACTCCGCAAGAGAGGTCTCAATACCTGCGCGAAAAGAAGTTGTGCCTCATCTGCGCTGCGCCTGACCACTCAACGACCCAGTGCAAAAAGCGACCGTGTTTCAAATGCCAAAAGCCACACCACACGTCCTGCTGCTTCCAAATTCAGACGACACAGGCAACCTATGCAGCGAAAAAAGAGGACGTCCGTAAGGGGAAAGAGGCATTTGCAAAAAACACAAGTCCAAGGGTCACTAAACCAACTGCTAAGGTGAACCAGGTAATTCAAGAGACCCCGCTCAACCAAGAGACAAATGTGCTGGAGGCTCATTTGGATCAAGGACCGTTGATAGCATGACAAACCTTCCTTCCGACGGGGGAACTAACGGTTCATGACCCCCAGAACAACGTCCTCAGGAAAATTCCAATTCTTTTGGACACTGGAGCAGAAATCTCCTTCATCCATACGGATTTGGTTGAGCAGCTCAACTTGAGCACATCTGACCCAGTTATGCTTCGCCTACACACCTTCGGTAGCGAACAAGTGCAGGAAAAAAGCTGCAAGCGAGTTCGACTCGAAGCATGGGATACAGATGGAGAACCAATTTCTCTGGAACTCTTTACTCATAACATTCTAACGAAGCCTTTTGCAACCCCACCCATTCGAGAGGAAGATATCAAGTTTGCTCAGTCTCTCAATCCACCCATCCAACTTCAAAGTCAAAAGTCAGCAGTCAAGCCCATGATACTATTAGGCTGTGATCAGTTATGGTCTCTGGTTCGTAATGACCAGAACCATATCACATTGCCATCTGGGCTCCACGTCATACCAACTCGTCTAGGACATTTAGTTACAGGACAGCTCTGCAACACTTGTCCTAAACATTACGAGAACGAGTTGGAAAGGTGGGATGGATTCTGGTCTCTCGATGGGCAAATAAATAACGTTGTATGTTCCAGTACTGAAGACGATAAGGAAGATTCTTGGGAAAGGTTTTGGACACTTGACTCAGCCGGAACGGAAGAGTTCTCAGCTCCAGACAAGGAACTGCATTCAATAGAAGACAAACAAGTGTGGGAAAACTTCAACTCCACCATTCAAAGGAGGGAGGATGGCTATTACGTGCGCCTTCCATGGAAGAAGGTAACAGCGTCGCTTCCAGACAATAGAGCAATAGCTTTCCACCGTCTGGTTAGCGTATGGGACACTCTTCAGAAGGATCAAGACCTCCTGGATCAGTATGACGGGATCTTCCGCGAACAGCTGAACCTGGGCATTCTCGAACAGGTCGATGAGAATCGGAGTGTCGATGGCTCAACTACACGTGTACATTATATCCCTCATCAGGCAGTACTGACGCCTCATAAGACCACTACGAAAATTCGAATTGTTTACGATGCGTCTGCACACTATAAGGGATGCCCGTCTCTGAACGATGTACTATATCGGGGACCTGTGATCTTGCCATCTCTTTATGGAGTCCTTCTACGTTTTCGAATAGGGCAGATCGCGCTTATCTCAGACGTAGAAAAAGCATTTCTACAAGTGAGACTTCATGAAGAAGATAGGGATGCGACACGCTGCCTATGGCTTCGGGATTACAAGTCGCCACCATCACGAGGAAACTTACAGGTCCTTAGGTTTACTCGAGTAACCTTCGGCCTAAACTCATCACCTTTCCTACTATCTGGCACTATGCACTATCACTTAGACCGACACGTCGACGACGCCAGATTAGCCGGTGATATAAAGGCGAATTTGTACGTAGACAACCTGATTCTCACGGAGGATTCCTTAGACAAGGCTTTCTACAAGTATTTGAAGACTAAGGAAATTTTCGAGCACCTAAGAATGAATATTAGGGAATTCGTGAGCAACGACTCTCGGCTCACAAGTAGGATGGCTACTAAGGACAAGTCCTCTGAAAGTTCCCCCAAGGTGTTGGGAGTCCTTTGGAACTCCTCCAAGGACAGCCTAGAAATCTCGTGCAATATTTCGAAGATGACACATGTAACGAAAAGGACAGTGGCCAGCGCCATCGCTTCGATATATGATCCCCTCGGCTTCATGTTGCCACTCATTCACAAAGCGAAACTTTTCCTACGCTGTCTTTGGCAACATGAGCTAGATTGGGACGAGGAGATTCCTTCGCATCTCAAAGAAAAGTGGGGACAAGTCGTCGAAGACATGCAGGGATTCACAAAAACCATCCCGAGATTCCTGATGAAGAAAAATGTAAACGCTGTACTGGTCAGTTTCGCTGATGCTAGCAGCGAAGCCATTGCTGCATGTGTCTACATTTGTTCAGAGGGCGATTCTAACCTCCTAATAGCAAAAAGTAAGCTGCCATCGATCAAATCGAAGGCAACTATACCGAAATTGGAGTTAGATGCTGTCACATTGGCTCTGAGAATTACCAACGCAGTGGTCACACAAGTCCAGTCGACGCTAGACACCCGTCAGATTTTCATTCTGACTGACTCCGAAATAGCACTCAAATGGATCAAATCCCGACCCCTGAAGGAGGCTGGAGTGATGGTATTCAACAGACTCATGGAAATTGAAAGGATCATCGACCACCTCCACAGCAGCGGTCGTGAAGTGTTTTTCGGCCATATTCCAACAACTCTAAATCCGGCAGATTGTGCCACCCGCGGGTTAAATCAACAGGAGTTGACGGAACATTTTTGGTGGACAGGGCCGGCTATACTCAAGGAGCCAACAAGTAATTGGTCACGGACGTTCAAATATTTGGAGGCCTACGAGAGAAAGGGAGAGGACCCAGGTCCTCCTCTTCCGACCGAGGTCAGCGAGATTCTCGTGACGGGCCAACGTGCGGACCAGGCTGAAGAGGAGCACGAAATAGAAGACGTCTTCCAGGTCCTTGAAAACCGTCCTCTTAAGGAAACGAAACGAGTTGTCTCCTACGTGCTCCGGTTTGTCAATAAGCTTGTTGACCGGGTTAATAAAAGGCGCCCTTCACCGAAACAAGTCTCCTCCACTCTTCGCTTATTCAAGTCTGACTCGGCAGTTGTCTCGGGTCAAGAAATAACCGCAGCTGGTAAACTTCTGGTGAGGATTCACCAAAAATCCAAAATAACGTCGTCAATTTTACGATCTCTACATCACTTAAACATAAAAATGGACGACAAAGGGTTACTACGCTGCTATGGGAGACTAGAACAGAGCCAACTGGCAGAAGAAGCGAAAAAGCCCCTAATTGTTTTGCAAAATTCATGGCTAGCAAAGGCCATCATCCGTGATGCCCACAGTAATGGCCATCCAGGAATTAGTCATACCATGGCCATTGTCAGGCAGCGATACTGGATTCCTAAATTAAGAGCACAAGTCACGCGCATTGTAAAGAAATGTATTCCATGTCAAAAATTCAATAATTTACCCTTCAAGTATCCCAACCAGGGAGCTCTTCCTAAACGGCGTGTACAACGCTCACGACCCTTCGCTCATGTGGGATTGGATTATTTTGGACCATTGTGCGTTGCGCACCCAGATGGAAACGAAACAAAGTGCTACGGGTGCATAATTACTTGCACAGTCACCAGGCTTCTCCATCTCGATGCGGTAGGCGACCTCTCTACGACGTCGTTCCTACGCATGCTCAGACGATTTTTTAGTAGAAGAGGAATTCCTATCTCAGTCACAAGTGATAATGCTCCAACCTTTGCATTGGCGGATAGCATCCTTCGCGACTGTGCGGTGGCTGCCCAAAACGATCCAGAAGTGGAAAGAATGACAAGTAATAGAGGGATCGAGTGGCACTACATAACACCGTATGCCCCCTGGCAAGGAGGGTTCTACGAAAGACTGATAAAATCAGTTAAACACTCCTTGTACAAAACACTGGGCAAAGCAAAGCCATCTTATGATGAGCTCCATACAATTTTAGCTGAGATAGAGTGCCTACTTAATACCCGCCCTCTAATACATTTGGACTCGAACTCTCCTGAGCAACAAGTTCTCCGACCTATCGACTTTCTTCAGAAAGAGTTTGAGGTTCCATATCCAATGGATCGCTTGGAGAAAGACGAAGACGACCCTACCTTCGTGCCTCCAGAAGAGCAGCAAGTCATAAGAACCAAACTGCAAGCTATCAGCGCGTTGCAATCCTCCTGCAAGCTTACCGAAAAATTTTGGCAAGCATGGCAGACGGAATACCTGACACAGTTAAGAGAGAAACACCAACTCGAAGTAGGAAAACAGAAGGGATCGCATTGCGTACCTAGGACAGACAACCTAGTGCTGATTTGCGATCCAGTTCAACCTCGCCACTGCTGGAAGATGGGACGCATCCTGGAATTAGGACGTACTGGTGGTGCAGTACGAGAGGCAACTGTCATTCTGCCCTCAGGAAGGAAAATTCGGCGACCCATAAATCAGCTTGTCCCATTGGAACTATCCGAACCCGAAAGCGAATTAGAAAACACATCGGCGCTTTCCCAGGAAAGAAACGTTGTGGCGGAAGCAGCTGGAACAGGAACTCCGGAAAGTGAAGGTCGATATAACCTGCGACCACGCAGACAAGTAAATCCCGAACCTGGACACAGCAGATCAATGGGGACTTTCCCTCTGTTTGTGGTCGGGTTACTAGGCTTAATCGGGACTTGCCAAGGAGGGCCATATTCCATACGGTGTATCAAAGGTGGAATCCAATTATTCTCCCCTGATAGGGCACCGTATGAGGTATGCGCTGAAGAATTCTGCACAACCCTCGAAGCTCCGGAGCTAACGGAAACTCTGCGCTTACCACCACAAGTAACTCTACACGACTATCAGGTGCAGTGGAAGCTAACCAACGACACAGTTGGCACGATCGAGACAATTTGCCCAGCAAGTCCGTTCTGTGATAATGTCGACTGTACGTTTTGCTCCACCCTAATCTTGAACCCCGAATGTTGGCCATTAGGTGCAATAATGGCAACGGCGGTTCTTCTGTACTTCTTCATCACCGGCTGTTACGTATTCCTCTACGTACCTGTGGTTGTCGGAAGTCCTATAAGACTCATAACACGCTTCTTCATTCAAGGTTTCTGGCGCATTTTTGTCGCCATCCTTCGATGCACTAGACGCAACAGAAGGTCTCAAAATCGCATGAGACGAGCAGACCTTGTAGAGCTCTTGGCGGTTTTGACCCTTATTTTATGTCTGGTAAATATTAACGGAAGCTGCCAACAAGTGGAGGTATTTTCACATTCCTCCACTGTTTGCGAAAAATTCGATGAAGGGGAGATTTGCAGAGTTCACGTGTCAGAGGTCCTACAAGTGAACCCGTTCAAAAAAGAGGCATGTTTCAGGTTGCTCCGAGGAAATGCCTCGGTTCACGAATTTAGAGTAACCTGGCAAACACTATCCCTTTTCTGCGGGCCGGAAACCATAATGTTCACTCGTGACACCACACATCGCGTAGTGGACAGCAAGAGGTGTCCTCACATGGGTTCTTGCGTAGGCCGAAAATGCGAAGACGTCAATAGCACAAATATGCTACCTGAGCTGGAAGAAGGAAACAAGTACCCTGGAACACTGCCTGTGTTGAGTCCTGTGGAGGACCTGGGTGCGACTGTTTTTATTTGAGCTCAGGCTGCTTATTTTACCGCATTTACGTGGTACCAGAATCTCCAAAAGTTTACGAAATCTATAAGTGTAACAGGTGGAATGAAGCAGCAAAAGTGAAGTTCACCCACACCGATATAACACAGGGGAAAACTCAGTCCTACACTGCGTTCATGTCACCGAACGTTCCAGTTATTTGGAAGTCCTTTACGGCAACCCTGAGTTCCATCACAGTTCCACCTCTTCCACTACTAAATAGCTTCTTTATAACTGACAATACCTCAACCGCGCTATGGGACTCGAAATTAATCCCAGCCCTGCAGTGCCAAGATAAAGACTCTGCAGAAAACTTGGATTGCGAAGTAAGAGACAAGTGCATCTGTAACCCTGCTGAGGTCCATGCAAACTGCAGGTGTAAGGAACTAAATATTTCCGCGTGGATGTCGAATATACAGCGTAGACTGCCAGTCATCTTGTCGGCTCTATCCTTTAGACGATCAGCAGATGCTCAAGTATGGGCTTCAGTTCCAAGCATGACAACTGCCGAAATAATACTGAACGTCCAGGATAAGTTGAGAACCGACATAACAACCGATAGCGCAGTATGCTCCATAGAAAACGCAGTAGTAACAGGGTGTTACAAATGCGCAAAAGGAGCGGAAACAAAGGTCACCTGCAGAGCATCTAAAAAGATTCACGCAGAAGTAACCTGCGGCGATGCAAGTTTCACCATTGAATGTGACGAAAAGGGTATAACATCCGCATTGAAGCTCAGCTTTCGAAGCGCGCGCATCTACCAAAAGTGCAAATATTCTTGCGGTAGAGGTACCTCAACCTTCGAGATCGCCGGGATCCTCAAATTTACCCATAAGGCAAACGGGCTCCTCTACAAGTGGGTCAAAGGAGAAACAACTGACGACACTTGATTTTCCTTACCCGACTTGTGGCACATTACCGACGTGTTCATGAACTGGTACAAATGCTTAATGGCAGCCATCATAGGAGTCTTACTGCTACTATTTGGGACCTACATTTTCCTTACAACGTGTGGGGCCCGCATTTTCTTCTGGACAATTCGTATGGTAGTCTCTATCCTACTTACTCCAGTACGCAGGTTTTTTCGTGCAATTACCATCCTTCTCTGCAAAAGACCTCACACAAGTCAAAAGAAGATCATATAAAAAACAGATCGCAAAACAAGGAAAAATAGGCAGTAGAATACTAGTAGCCGTTAGAATATTTTACTTTAAAGCTTCTAATTTCAGCATGGACATGGACCCGCGACTCACGAACAGCGATCTCGGCTACGTATACAAGTACATGAAGGTGAAGAACCAGACCGCAAGTGGCTTCGAAAACGACCTCGAGATGACGCTTCACGCTCTTCACCAGCAAGCCGATGTAGCTGCCACACTGCGCTCTGACTGGCAGCACCTTCGAAGAGATGAAGCATTTCTCTTGGAGGCACCAGGAGAACAAGTTCTCCTACTTAACCGATGTCTGCGAACTGGAGAGCTGACTAAGGAAAAGATGATCAAATTGGCGACGCGGTATCTTCTCACGGAACGGATGTTCGAACAACAAGTGGAGAATGGCAGGCTGAACTCAATCCATCTACATGCCTGGTACAACAAACCACACAAGTTCAACGTCAAGTCCGACGACGTGTTCCAGTTCGCTTACGACAACCTAGGCCAACTTGAGGAGCTCATCGACGACCTAGAAAGGGAACACCGAAGAGCGGAAAGAGATTTTCACCGCTCCAAAACGACATACTACCCCGAGCAAGAAGGACGCCGCCTGCTGCAGATCCTTCGCAACGACATGAGCAAGGAAGAGCAGTGTTCCCAACATGACATTCGAAAGCTCCGAAACAAGTTAAAAGACCAGGAACTAGAGTTGAAACGGATGCAGGACAAGATCAACTCGTTGAAAGAGCAGACCGCGCAGAATACCTCAAACAGTGGCATAGAGGTTACGGTCAACCTCTCCAAGAAGACAGATAGGACCGTCCGGATAGTGGAGTCACCTATTCCTGATCTGGTGAGCGACGACGAACACTTGGTGAACGATGACGAACACGTGGTGAGCGACGACGAGTACTTTGACCGCATGCTAGATGAAGTTCAAGGCCACGATGTCAACGCTGAGGTTCAGGAGCAAGATCAGGAACAAATGAACATCGACCGCATGGAGATTAACTATGACGTTCCTGTAGAGCAAAGGGATCATCAAGAACAAGTTCCTGTTTCACCGTTGCAATTAGTGCCTGTTCCTGTAGAGCAAAGGGAACAGCAAGCACAAGTTCCGGTTCCTCTGGTACAACTAGTGCCTGTTCCTGCAGAGCAAAGGGAACATCAGGAACAAGTTCCTGTTCCTTTGGCACAGCTGGTACCTGTTCCTGCAGAGCAAAGGGAACACCAAGAACGGGCTCCTGCTCCTCAGATACGACAAGTGCAACGTCCAACAAACCATCAAGCACCTAGTGGCTATCGTCCTAGAATACAAGTACAACGTCACGAACAGCATCGCCAGGACGATAACCACCTCGCTTGGATATACGCTGACAGAGGCGACCATCTGCAAGCCCAGGCACAAGCCCTGCGAGAAATCCTGCACGAGTTCCCATATCGAACTATCAAAGATTCTGACACAGTGGATGAAACGGTGCAGTGCGCCTTCTGTAAGGCCGAAGCCCGTCACTATTCCGACTCTTGCCCAGTTGTGATCAGTGGCGATGAACGGTTCGCTATAGTGATGAACGATGGAATATGCCGTTTCTGCTTGGGAAACTGTCCAGCGGAGCAGTGCAGATTCAGGACGAGACGCCCCTGCTGGTACTGCAAGAAAATAGAAGGTACGATCGTGGAGGACCTTATACCCGACGACAGAGGACACCACAAGGCGATATGTCCCGTGCCAGACAAGAGAGCAGTCGTACGCGAGCGACTGACGCAGGTCCAGAGGGAGATCGACAGGATGTGGCCGCGATGAAAACGTGCCGGCGGAATGTCGACAAAGTCGACTTGATCTATTGTGTTGCTTAGGTCTAGTGTTGTAATTGACTTAAGAATTTAATCCTTTCACATTTATGTGCTATTTGTGTGTGTATTATTTGCTACTCAATTACTAAGTGCTTTACAATTGTCAGGTTTAAATCGATAGTAGCTCTTGTGCCTCGTTCCCATGCCTTCGAGTTATGTTTTGACAAGATATCTGCGGCTCGCGGCTATCTCCGCCGCCATCACAATTCTGCTGCATAAAAGCCGGTGGAGAGGAGAGAGGATCACCTTCTGACTTTCTGACTTTCGCCTTTTGCCTGTGCTCTTCGCCTTCTCGCTTCTACACAAGTGCCCTCTCTCCTCCCCACAAGTTCTACAGCGTGTGAGTTGATTTCATTTGTATTATTTTTTGTTTGTATATAAACTTATAAAACTAACTTGTGTTAAATACAGCACAAGTTCACACATTAGTCCCGCGTGGCACCATACAAGTGGGGTAGGACTAGTGAGAGAGTCAGCACTTTCATTACTGCTACAATTGCACCTACTTCTTAGATCATGGACCTAAGCAAATTGATGAGGAACTGGATACGCATTCCCATATTACCAAAGACCGCCACTACGTCCTGTGCATTGATTTTCTGCGTTTCTATTTTTCACAGCTTAGATGCCATTCCCTCTATCGTTTAGAGATGTGTTTTAAATACTCAGCCTTAATTTATGGCTTGCACTCCCTGCGAAGCGGTAAAGGATTTGCTCGTCGGCTCAGTGGAAAAGGAGGGAAAGGCTGCATTCTTGATTTGCTAGAGGCAATTACTTCCCATCTAATATGCCAGTATGCCACACCTTTAAATTAGCCTCGACATGCACTCTATTGACCTATTTAGACTTCCTACTCGACGGTTTCGGATTGGGAATCCAGGACCTCGACAGAGCGTTGAGGCGCTAATTAAAGACCCTACATGGCCAATAGCATACATTTGTTTGCGTATCCCTCAAATTAGACTTCGAGAAATTAAAGTTTTCAAGGTATTGGACCCACTTGGGGCGTTGTGATGAGGAGCATGCGCAAGCACATCAAGAAAGGGTTTCCGCCAAGAGCACGTGATCGGTCGAGATACGCAGGTCAATTCAGAGAGCGCTGTAGGAATTTTTCCTCTCAGGAATATCGCTCACTTTATACATAGCTCTACACTTATTTCAATTTAGAAACGATGTGCGCTGTTATTGCCGCCACCCAAAACACAACATGCTTGTGCCCTCATCGGTAAGTAGTACCGTTCCCTTTCCCCACCTCCGATCACCCCTTCTTGTGCCTCTGCCTGACAACCATCCGAACTTTTTTGGAAACGTGGCAGTACCGATGCGCCCCCACCCGCACAACAGGATCAGAGTGAGATCTAAAATGGAACAGCCCACTTACTGAAATGAAGGCGAAGTCGAAGGAATGCCTCAAGAAGAAAAACGATTTCTGTCTGCTGGTTGTCTTCTGATATCCTATTATATATGAAAGAGTAAGCTGTTGTGTCTGTCCTTCCGTCTGTCCGTCCATCTGTCCGTCCGTCTGTCCGTCCGTCTGTCCGTCCGTCTGTCCGTCCGTCTTCACGTCCGTCTGTCCATCCGTCGTCCATCAGGTCTTTCATAAACGTCGAGTATCAGGCGTCCAGGTTGAGACGAGGTGTGACCAACGTCGTGTCGCGTGCGTCAGAAGACGTGTCGCCGATGTCGCGCAAAGGACGAACGGTTTGAAATGACGTGTTACCGACGTCGCTCGACACGCGTCTGGGTTCAGGAGTTGTGTCACCCATGTCGCGCAGTCGGTGTCTAGGTTCAGAAGAGGTTTCACTGATTTCGCGGAATAGATGCTTGGGTTAAGAAGGGGTCTCATAGATATCGTGCAAGGGGTGTCCCTTTTCAGACGACATGTCACCGATGGGTGACCAGTGAAGGGGATCAGTAATGGAGGACCAGCAAAGGAGGGTCCAGTAATGGGGGGGAGGGGTAATGGTAAAGGAGGGCAAATGAAGAGGGGACCAGTAAAGGGGACCACTGCAGGGGAGGGTCCAGTAATGGGGGGGGGGGGGAGAGTGGAAAGAAGTAGGACCAGTGAAGAGGGGACCACTAAGGGGGACCACTGCAGGGGGAGGGTCCAGTAATGGGGGGAGTGGAAAGAAGGAGGACCAGTGAAGAAGGGACCACTAAGGGGGACCACTGCAGGGGAGGGTCCGGTGACGGGGACCGGTAACGGGGGGAGGGACAGTGAAGATGGGATCAGTAAAAGGGACCAGGAAAGGGGGACCAGCAAAGGTGGAACCAGTAACGGGGGGGGGGGGTGGTGAAGGAGGCCCAATGAAGAGGGGACCAGTATAAGGGGGAGGGAGAGACGGTAAAGGGGACCAGTGAAATGGGACCACTGAAGGAGGGGTCCAGTGAAGGGGACCAGTAAGGGCGGACCATGATTTTTTTACCAGTATCGTCGAACGGGTATCAGGCTTCAGAAGATGTGCTGCTGACGTCATTACACGCGCGTTGGAGCTCAGCAGATGTATCACAGACGATATCAACATGCGTCCGGATTCAGAATACGTGACACAGACGTACAACATGCGTCCAGATCCAGAAATCGCTCCACAGATCATATTTGCACAGCATTCCTGAGAAGAGTTTTTGAAGGCTGATAAGTGTGCGAGTACTTGACTCTCACTTCGCCTTTATTTATTTTTTCACTCCGGCACAAGTGTAAAGGGTATTGGCGGGGTTGAGAGTGAGGGTAAGGAGAATGGTTAAAGTTATCGGAGGAACATGATTGCTGTCGGACAGTTAACGGTATCGAGCGGTCTACCGACCCCCATTGGTTTAATTTATGTTTCCGCAGATTAAGCACTTTGAATTGAGACTCTCACAGTCTGTTCCTCAGGACTTAGTAGAAGATGTACTTCGAAGAATGAAATGAAAGTAAAAGGGCCTAAAGAAGAAAAGAACACGGTCGGGGTGTTCTATGCTAGGGGTTTGGGGGCGAAGCCCCCAACCAGACGTTTGGAGGCCGGCAGGCCGTTGAACGTCTGGTGTTATTCATAATGTCGTAAATCAATTAGCTGACGGCAAATAAATCGCTTACTTCTGATGATTTTCGTTTTCTCACATTACACATATTCGAGTTGACCGTCTAGTTGGGAACTTTGCGAAGTGCAGACCATTAGACGACGGTAGCACACAGACTAAAAACAAGCAGACCTCTGGCCAACGCCTGTTCTGACAATAATAATAATCCCCCCATATATAAAAGAGGAAGGGTTTTTTGTCCGATGTTAGCCACCCACAATTCGTATACTGCCTAGCTAGCCGGTTTAATCACCCAAGTTTGCGGTGCGGTTGCCAGTTGTCCAAACGAAGACGCTTTACAGTTGTCCACCACTGTTGTTTACCATCGACTGCCATCGACTGTCTGACGTAGGGTGATTTCGAAATAGGTCTCTTCTCAATACGTGTCTAGTGGTCATACGTTCTTATTTAATGATATTTTTACATTAGTAAAAGTATTGAATTAATTTTTATTACATTAAAAATAAAAATTTATTAGTTAGATACATTATTGTATTTCATTAGTGTTTATTTTTATTTATTATTAGGTTGTAACGAATTAAATGGCACTGGCTCGCGCCATTTTTTGGCGCGTCTTTACGCGTTTGATCAAGAACAAACCGTAACATGTGGCATATCATTTAGAAGCGCAAACCTTGCTCTACCGGTGAGTACCAAACTTTCTATGTAAAAGTGGGAAAACTTTAGAATTTTATTGACTTTTTTGCAGATGGACAAAAGGGTAATCCGAGGCATTTACTTGTATGAATTCAAGCTGGGCACTACAGCTAAGGAGGCGGACGAGAAGATCAACGCCGCATTCGGTCAAGGATGTTCCACAATTCGGACGGCGTATCGTTGGTGTCAGAAGTTCCGGAATGGAGATGAGAGCTTGGAAGAACGTGAAGGTCGTAGGAGGCATAGTGATGTTGATGAGGACAAGCTGAGAGATGTGGTAGAGGAGGATCCACACAAAGGTACCAGGGAGATAGCGAAGGTTCTTGGCGTCAGTCACAACACAGCTCCCCGGCATCTGAAGGAAATTGGAAAGACCAAAAAGCTGGAAAAAGATGTGTGCCTCACTAGCTGTCTGAGGAGCAAAGAAATCGACGATATGAGATCTCGTCCGCACTGCTTCTACGGAACGAAACGGACCCATTCCTTGATCGCATCGTAACTTGTGACGAGAAATGGATAATGTACGACAACAGGCGACGATCGGCACAGTGGGTGGACAGCGATGAGAGCCCCAAGGTTTTGCGAAGCCGGAATTGCACCAAAAGAAAGTAATGGTGACAGTATGGTGGTGTTCGCTGGGAATTATTCACCACAGCTTCCTCCCTCCCGGTGAATCCATCACGGCAGAGAAGTACTGCATTGAAATTGAAGAAATGATGAAAAAGTTGAAGGATATCCGGCCGGCCTTGGTAAACCGAAGGCGAGTTCTCCTTCTGCACGACAATGCTCGCCCCCATGTAGCACGAATGACGTTGCAGAAATTGAATGAGCTGAGCATTGCAACTCTACCACATCCTCCGTTTTCTCCCGACCTCTCCCCAACAGACTACCATTTCTTCAAGCATCTTGGCGACTTCTTGGTAGGGAAAATATTCAAATACCAACAGGATGCCAAAAGTGCCTTCGAAGATTTCGTCAATTCCAGAACTTCTGATTTTTATGCTACTAGGATAAAAAAGCTTGTGTCGCATTGGCAAAGATGGGTAGAATCGGAAGGTTTTTATTTCGATTAATAAACTTGCCTACAAGCCGAGATATTAACTGTTTAAATTTACAGTGGTTCAGTGCCATTTATTTCGTTACAACCTAATATTATTGTCAGAACAGAGGTTGGCCTAGAGGTCTGCTCGTTTTTAGTCTGTGTGCTGCCATCTTCTCCAGCGCGACTGCAGGACAAACCTCCACAATACAGAACAAGCGCTTGACAATAGGAAGTCTTGACCGGAACGTTTGCCGGTTTTTCTCTTTCTGCTGCCGTCGTCTCCAGCATGACCGCAGGACAATCTGCGCAATAGTAGGTCCTGGCCGGAACGTTTCCTTGTTTTTGTCCTTTGTGCTTCCGTCGTTTCTGGCTCGTCTACAGCACTAGCGCGGCTAACGAGGGTGCCTTGGCCAGAAAGTCGCACCAATGATCTCAGGTGTATTGCGCTCGCCGGCTAATTTTCGTCTGGTGTTCTAGGGCGAGTCCTGTCCTTGTGCTGCTTTCGGTAACCGAAACTCTAAGAACCGTCAACTTTAAACAACTATGACTGCTTGCAACAAATGTGGAATTCGGACAAGGTGGTCACTGCTTCTCCTCCACTATGGCCCTGAGGTTTTTTTCGGTCATCAACTGTACCGTCCTATAGGAATCGGTCATCATGAGGCTTCGAGTCTGCCAAATCAAACGCGTGAGGGCCCACACGCACATGGTTATCTCTATACCGACTTCCTCTGACTCTATTGTCGTTCGCTCTCTTCGACTCTGTCCCTCAGCAAGCTGTTATTATCATTACATGGATGGCTGCCACTGTAAGTGTATTAATTCTAGTCCTTGTTCAGTCTACGATTTCTTTCACCGACGGTCCTCTCTAGATTGATTTGCTGATAAGTCTCACCAGGATACTATCTCAACGTTAGGTCGGAACGGCGCAAATGTTGTGTATGGGCAGAACCGCCTCTCTCTGGGCAGTAACAAACTGCAGGTATCTCGACCCCAATACAACTCTGCGCAGAGTTAGGGGCGACGGAAGTCGCAGTTTGGCGCCCTGTTGATTCACGTGCTCCACAGCTGACGAGCGCGCGCGGGATGAGGGCTCGTATCGCGGCTAAGCGCAGTGCACAGGTGGCGTAGTGGGGAAGAGCTTGGGCTCGTAAACGCGGGGTCGTGGGTTTGGATCCCGCAGACTACGTACGTTTTGCACTTTTGCAAAATCCATGTTTATCGTATAGGTAATCCACCTAGGGGTATTATAGTGTGTTATAGAGCATGTTTGCATATAACATGTGCTTCAAACTACAGATTAGCTAAAATGTTCACTTCTGTGTGTCACTTATTTTAAGCCTATTTTGTGTGAAGCTATAGTTATGTAACGATAGATATTTTGTGGCACGAGTAAAAAGTTCCGACTCCACCGACAAGACTTTGGTCAAAAAAAATTTTCGCTGAAACTTTGTCTAGGGGGGTTATTTGGGGTGCTGATCACGAATCTGACATCCGTTTTTCACGATGCGGTCGGTGGCCACCTATACCGTTAACAAGGGTGGTCCAGGCAGGGTCACCGATTTAGCTGAAACTTTGTCTAGGGGGTTATTTGGGGTGCTGATCACGAATCTGACATCCGTTTTTCACGATTCGGCTGAATAATATAGATACAGGAAGGCACAGGATTACATTCTTAAAGTTTCTGCCGATGACGGCAGGTAGAGGCAGAATCGTGAAAAACGGATGTCAGATTCGTGAGCAGCACCCCAAATAACCCCCCTAGACAAAGTTTCAGCGAAAAAATTTTTTTGACCAAAGTCTTGTCGGTGGAGTCGGAACTTTTTACTCGTGCCACAAAATATCTATCGTTACATAACTATAGCTTCACACAAAATAGGCTTAAAATAAGTGACACACAGAAGTGAACATTTTAGCTAATCTGTAGTTTGAAGCACATGTTATATGTAAACATGCTCTATAACACACTATAATACCCCTAGGTGGATTACTTATACGATAAGCATGGATTTTGCAAAAGTGCAAAACGAACGCAGTCTGCGCGTTTCAAACCCCCGAACCCGCGTTTACGAGCCCGAGCTCTTCCCTATTACCCCACCTGTACACTGCGCTTAGCCGCGATACGAGCCCTCATCCCGCGCGCGCCCGTCAGCTGTGGAGCACGTGAATCAACAGGACGCTAATCCGCGACTTCCGTCGCCCCTAACTGTGCGCAGAGTTGTATTGGGATCGAGATACCTGCAGTTTGTTACTACCCGGAGAGAGGCGGTTCTGCCCATATACAACACTTGCGCCGTTCCGACCTACCGTTGAGATAGTATCCTGGTCAGTCCCATACAGGCTCTTAGAAAATCCAACAGCTACGTCGTCACAGCGTCGAGAAGGACACTGCCAGGAGACCGAAGGTTTGGCGTAGAAAACCTCGGCAAGATCTGGATCTTGAAGGCTAAACCACCATTCAAGGTGCCGTCGTTAACAGTTGACCTTTCCCTACCCCGATAATGGGCTTCATTTCGCAGGAGGCTGAATTCGGAGATATTCTTGCTAGGTGGCAGCGCCCAACATAAGTGGATAACGGTGTACTTTTGATCCGTTCTGCTGCCGTAAGCACGGTGGCGGTACTAGGGGTGTGGCAGTACTAGCCACACAGTTCGTTCTATTAATTCGTCGCACGGACGGTGTTTTTTAGATTTATTCCGTAGTGAGCCAAAAAACGCTGCCTGGGGGCTGAAGGATTGCCGCAGAAAACCTCACGAAGGTCTGGATCATGGAGGCAAAGCCACCCATTCAAGGCGTCAGTGTCAACAATTTACAATTTTTCTCAACTCCGACAATGGGCTTCATTTCACAGGAGGCTTACTTCGGGGATATTCTTGGGGGTGCAGCGTCCAACTCGTCTTAGCCCGACCGACCGCTATTCCCTGATACTTGGATTTTTGTAGACGGTATTTCCATCATGTAACCATTCTTGACCTCTGTCCCTTAGTTAGCACCCACCCCACACTCATACCTACATATGGTTCGCTTAGGCTTGCAATGCTGAGTCCGAAATCCAAGGTTCCGCTTGTCGACTCAGTGGCAAGCATGGCAAAGATCCTGGACTTAAAAATCTGCCCGAAGATACTGTAGGCTTCGTCACTGGTAGGTCCTCGAGGTTGCAAATTGGGGTGAGTGGTCTGGAGGTAGTACTTAACATTTAGACTTCCTTTTCGATGCGGACCTGGCGGCCCTGGTATTGACATGCGCGAGCGTGTCAATACCAGGGCCGCCAAGTCCGTATCGAAAAAGACCGTAAACTTGATCGCCCGACGCAGCCTATATGCACCCATGTCCCTTCGACAGCCACTGTTGTATTCCACTTCTGCTTCGATCCTGATCACTGCACAGGATCTGGGCTATGCTCGGAAACAATGAAATGAGAAACGGTCAAACCTTTAAGGCGGCTGAAATCGGCAAAAGTTGAATGAAAATCTTTTGCAAGGAAGGCTATCAGGCGTGCAACGTTAGTGGTATTCATATTTCACTCCATGTCTTCACACACTTTTGCTCCGAAAATGAGCATATAGGACCGACTTACGCAGCTATCACGTTAAACAAGACCGTCAAATGCGAGGAGAACCTGTTCTTGTCTATTGCAAACAGGCGATGCACTCCTCATTTATGACTCTTTTCAGAAGCGCAAGTGGCTCGTTTGGACAGCATCGAAAACATTCCAAGTCAACGAAATCACCGTCTAACACTGCACCACTCACTATAATCTAAAAAGGGGAGGTCTATTAAATAAACCCGAAATTTCCACCAAGCCTTAATTTACTTCGTCTACACATTACGCAGCGTTTAGATGCGGAGTCGCCATACAAGGGATCTGTTTTTACATCGCATCTGTTAGCTGAAAGTGCTATGATTTAGAGATCTGTTCTTCCACTGCATGTTTTAGGTGAAAGCGACATGATTTAGACATCTGCTCTTGCATTACATGTTTTAGCTTAAGGTGTTTTGATATTGTCTCCTTGCCCCACTTTCTCTACTTCTCCGAGGTGCTCAATGTGCGATGTCCTCAGTATCAATTTATGTCTCTAGCCATAGCATGGTTCCAGTTGTTGTTGATTTCTTACGTGTTCAATTATCGCTGTGAAGCCCCTGTTGATTTTCTTGTTTTTCTATAGCGAACCCAATAAAACACTATAGTTAAGATCTTTCAAGCACAAAAAGTAAAAAGGAGCGAAAACTTAAGAGGGGCACCAACCGTGATTTCTTACAAACCCCTGAAAAATGTGCCGTTGGGATAGCGACATTTTCAAGTCCTGATATCAGGCTGATTGAGATAAGGGAAGCTTCACAAGGCCGGATGTTCGTTGAAAGTGACGAAAAGTTAGGGGACAAAAAAGGGACACCATCCGTGATTTTTGTAAATTACGGATCAGCTGGTCAGCAGTAAGGGGCCATACTGGTCACCAGCTGCAACGATGGCCACTGCACAGCACACATCGGATCCGACGCCGATGTCGGATAATTCGGATCCGTGATTTTCTACAAACCTCCGGTAAAGGGCTCAGTGGGATAACGACATTTTTAAAGTCCCGATAGAGTTCGGGTACGGCTGGTTTCAGCATGCCACTTCCGAATGATTCCGATGACTTTCGGATCGGCTAAAGGATATCCGAATGGGATTTGATTTCCGATTAAAATCAATCATCGGAATTATTCCTGTGCAGACAGTGACCTTCGTTGCAGCTGGTGACCAGTATGGCCTCCTCGCACTGCTGACCAGCGTTTCATAACGTCACACGTTTTAGTTATGGACCGAGTTATGGACCGATGGTGCTAACCGGCGGTCCATAACGAGGAGGTGGAGCGGAAGGGGAAAAGGTAGGAGTGTGACTATTGGATTCGGAGGAGTTTTATTGCAAAACGGTGTCGACCTGTCGACCAATAGCAAATAATTTTAATTATGTTTCTGCAGATTAAGCACTACGAATAGGGACTTTCATGATCTATCTCTTGCCACGTAGATAACGGGCATTTTGAAGAATGAAACTGGTACATGCGATAGAAGGTGACTGGGCTTCTCAGCAGCACTGAAGATTCTGACCCACCATATCCCGTTGCACTAATCTGTACAGTGAAACCAGTATTTTTTCTGTAATAAAGGTAAAAAGGCCTTAAGAAGAAAGGAGGAGGGCTCTTCTGTTCTCGGGGTTTGGGGCGAAGCCCCCAACCAGACGTTTGGGGGGCCGCTAGGCCGCTGGTTAGTATTCTCGTCACAATATCGCTAAGTGTGACGTAAGGATTGTCGGTGTCACGCATAGCGATTATGCTGAGCAGACAACGCTTCAGCGTCGCGCACGGTCAGGCGCAAGCGTGGGGAGCGATTTTCGCCGTAAATTTGCGACCCCACCCTTTCCGGATTATTTAGTACGGCCCTTTGTCTCCATCACTGGTTTACTGATTATCTTTCATGCTTTTTTTAAGTCTTATGTGTTTTTGCATCCCTTCATAGCTTCATTCCAGTTGTAGCCTTGACGCGATTAGCGCGCAGCATTGCTCACAGCTATGTGATGATCACAGGATATTCTTGAGTCTAGTAATTAACGAGTACTAGTTGTTTTACAATTGAAAATGAAGATTTTTTTGCCAGCAGATTTTGAATCAACCACTGAGGCTCATTTTCTAGATTTTTACAGTATGTCATGGACAGAACACACTTTTCTACATGAAGCAGCGATATCTGCTTCTGAAATTGTACTCTGAAATTGTGTTGTATAAAAATTTGAGCGATAGTTGCTAAGAACTTCTTGAACGCTTGTGTTATAAATTTTTTGATGCACTCCTTGATTCGACGACGGAGTAGTGACGACTCATCACGGAATTAAATTTCTCTCATCTGAAGAATGCAAAATCAAAGAACGACACCGTTCTCTACAAAATTTTAGGTCTCGATTGTTATACAGAAAGAAATCAAGGAATTCCTCAAACAACAAAGTCGAACATCTGTAGGAGAAGGTTGGATCGACCCATCGCGCCAACGTCACAGGAGCGTCAACAATTAAAAAAAACTTCACAAAAAATATTTTCAGTTTTTCGAATTTCGCATATTCCGCTAGCTTTACGAAAAAATAAAAGAAAATGCTTTTTTACCACATAAAAGCAGTTTTCAAAAAAGAAGTCCTTATGGGCGTCGTAGTGGGTTCGATTTCGGGTCAATTTTTATCGCGACCGAACAAGGAATCGCACCCCTCTTCAGTCCCGCATGAAGACTTTTTTGGAACCTGAATCTTGTGTGGTAAAAGAGGCTTTAAAAATCCTAAAAAGCTATCAGAATTTTCAAAATTCGAAAATCTTACCGAGTTTTGGTCACTTTTGTGAACGTCCAATTTTGACGCTCTTATAACGTTGGTGCAAGGTCGACAAGAGGCTGAACCTGCTCGACTCACTAAACTGTATCGTAATCTGCTTCATATAGAAATTCTTTTTTTTTACTTTCATAAAACACTAGAATTTTGAGTACATTCCCCAGTAGTAATTTCTAACACTGCAGCGGAAAAGGCTATCCTTCTACTGTTTCAAGCACAGGGCTTGAATTTGTGTAGGGTGCAATTTCATTTTTTGACGTTCCTTCCTCCAGAAGGTAAGAAGTTTTTTTCGCGAGAAGTCCATCATTCGCATGAGATCAACGAAATCAGAGAACGCAGTTGCCGCACTTAAGCTGCTATAACTCGGAGATTTTGGAGCCTCTGAAAAATCCGACTAGAATTGAAAGGATATATGCTTATTCTGTGTTTTATGAATCAGATTCTAGAATTAACCGCCGCTATAGTAAGTTTTTGGAACACTTTTTTCGGCAAATGATGTGAAACCGAGACTTCTCATCATATAAATGATCGCCCCAGGAAAGCATGGTTTGTCAATGTGTCAAGCAAGGCTCAAAATTTTGTAGGGCACGGTTCCGTTTCCCATTTTTGTTTCCCTTAGAAGGGAGAAAATTATTTTCATGACAAGTCCGTCCTTCAGTTGCGATTCCGTCATCATGAAGCATTTCAAAAAATCTTGTATAGAAAGCACCTAGGTCGTCATTATTACTTAGCACTTGAAACTCCATAGAGTGCAATTTCGGACGCAAATGCCGCTTGGAAAAATTTACATATGCTCAAGCTTAAAAGCAGAACACAATTTAGTTACGTGCTTATTGTGGCGACAAATTTCTCGATGCAGCACTCATGTGATTTTGAAATATCCCAAAGAGCAAATATGAACATCGTGTTAAATGTTAACAACGCCTATAATATTTCTGTGCCACGAGATTGCTAAGTGAAGCATTTGTTATTGGCTAGCCGGTTCAACCGTTCTGACGGTGAGTGTAGCAATTGCACTACTACTCGGCCTCAGTAGGAAAAGTAGCCAAGCAGTTTAGCTACCAGTACAGCAGCAGAAAATCCTAACCACTTCGAGACTGATAAGCACTGTAAACCTTGTTAACAGCAATGTCAAGACGAGGGTCATAGAGTTTATTTCAAAGAATTGCTCGAAAATTTCAAGAATAGAACACCACTTTCTGTTCGGACTGATCGTTTTCTAATGTGGTGCAGCACTGGTTTCTGTGCCCAAGGTGATACTGATCGTGAGATAATTCCCTGAGCTTGACCGCTAGCTCCACTGTACCTTTCCCAAATGAAGGAATAACTGATATAACTATCGAGTAGTCTCCAGCTTCTCTCTTCTTGAAACCTCGGCATGGTTAGTTCTTGTTGTTGTCAATAATGTGCCAACGAGGTTTTTGAGGTGGATCTTTATTCTGGCCTTACGTTTCGACTAATTCGTCGTCGTCAGAGGCCTGAATGTGGTGCAAGGTTCTTATTATGTAATCTATACCAACAAGCGCCTTAGCCGCTCCAGCGGTTTTGACATAAATCTACGACCCAACGTTAGAGGTGTAAAAAGAGAAATAAACTCACACATAGATCCACCAATCTTTTTGAGAGCAATCGCCCTCTGCTAGTAGACCAGTACGAGCGAATGAAACATACCGTGCAGTCTACCGTATAGATAAAATTCGTAGACGTGCACGCGATATTCATAGACATTCACGTGATATAACTATGTTATTGTTCAATTCTTGCTCCTTAGAATACCGCCCATTTACGAGAAGCATTTCAAGAGCGGACAAAACCATTCTGGGGCCAGATTCATCAACAACTTACAGCAGTTTAACGCACACAATACAGCCGAAATTCCTGACAGCGCGGCTTATCAATCAATGGTGAAAGTTTCGCAGTATCGTTTGATAAGCCGCGCTATCAGGGAGTTCGGCTGTATGTATCAAATCGCTGTAAGTCTTGATATTTCTTTTCTTGATATTTCGGAGAGGATTCAGCACGATCGTCCGCATACACACCTTGACGAAGATCGTTAAAATGAAACGTTGTGCCTTACGTTCATCGACCTGAAGAAGGCGTTAGACTCTGTCGAAACTGAAGCGGTCATCGAAGCCCTGCTCACTCGGGGCGTCCCTGCTCAGTACATTAGAGAACTTCGAGAGCTGTGCAGTGGATCCAGGACCAAGGTCTCACCATTCTACAACGGCGTCGTCATCGACATGAAGAGATGGGTGCGACAAGGAGGTGCCATATCCCGATGCTCTTCAGCGCCACCCTCGAAAACGTCATGCGCGAACTACAATACCGCTCCTGTCTCTTGGTTTTTGGGCGGAATAGGCAGAAAAAACCGCCGTTTCCGCCGCTTTACCATAACTTCTTTCAAGGTAGCTTAATCAAAAAATAATTGCAACCACCCGAATCCACTGTTGATGATCTATCCAGTGATGTAGGTAGCGTTCAGTGATTTTTAAAAAGTTGGTCCGGTGACCTATATAGTCTCGACGGCGGCGGCCTCACCCCGTTCCTTGAGATAATTGCTCCCAAAGCGGGCTCCTCCCCGACTGACTAGAGCCAGCAGCTTTTAGCTAAATTTTCCGTCTTTTCCCCATGTTATGTTCGACAGTATCTGCTTTTTCGTAGGTGGCAACAAGAAGTGATCATTATGATGTAATTTTCCGAAAAAATCTTCTTCAGATTTCTGAATTCCAGAAAATGCTAGATATTGGTGAGGTTTAATCTAAGTTCGTGAAATCTAAAAGTAGGTAGTTTAGCTGAGCTAGTGATGATCTGTTAAATTGCTCAAGCAATGCGATCATAACGGCATGGTTCGAAGACTGGCCGCTCTCCGAAGTCATCTTCAGAGTCAGGTGCTGGTGAAAAATGGATTTTCACCAAACTGAATGGAAGCTAGAGCTGTCGCTACAAGGGTGTAGACCGCGTAGTGAGAACAGTGGGAAAACTATTTCTTCGTCTTCCACCTGAAGGCTCTCTGATTTACCTTAGGCGCTACCACCCACGCAATCAGGCAGCCAAAGTTCGTCGAAAACTTGAGTGGCCCCAACACAAAATCTGCTCCAAAATTTGTTTTGGAACGAAAAAATTTCTTCTCCGCTGGGTTCTACAGTTAATTCTGAGTAGATTCATGCCAAGGCCTACAGTTTTCCGGCATTTTCACCATCTTCCACATTTGCTCGCTTGGTAATAGACTGTGGTCTGCGTGACTAGTCCGAGCTAGAGTAGGTAGTGACCCTGCGCTACCCTCTTGATGTTTATTGCCGCCTGGCCGACACCTTCACACCTCTTAATTGACGTGACACATCCCGATTCCTTATTGATCCTTCCTCGAACGATCGCTCTTAGTAAATAGTTACCATGAAATCCTGAGCGCTCTTAAAAGCCCGGAGCGTTAAAACCTGAACGTGCCCCCAAGCTCTTTAAAGCAGATATCATGGTCGTGTGTTCATTGCTGAAGTCTGTTCCCTCTATCACGCTTGTTTTCATCCAGAGTTACAAACTTCATGCAGAGCCCGAGCCTTTTTTAGAAATCCGGAGGCTGTGTCTAAAATGGGAGTTCCTCGGAGCGTGACTCCATGAAAGCTGGAGCATAGTCTATCTGACCACGCATTCCAAAATGTTTGTTGTAACCTTTTTATATCTGCTCAGTGGCATGCGCGGCGCAGTAGGCAGGAATCTTGAAATTAATTGGCAACACAAATCAGTTTTAGGTTCAGTCGGTCTAAGAAGACATGAATTTCCTCGCAGATGCCTCTTGGAAGGTTCACACGCAATGAGCGACCGTTGAAATCCGTTCCGTTGAGGGTGTTGGCGGCATTCTGGACGCCGGCCTCGTCAGAGAACTCGCAGAATCCGAAGCCCTTTGGGCGTCCGCTCTTGCGATAGTACACGATTCTGACGTTGGTCACATGTCCAGCTTGGCTGAAGTGGCTTCCAATAGCATCTTCGGTGTCTGGTATGGGATGCTTCCCAAGTAGACGGAGAAACGCGAAGGCTGATGCTGCATAGCCATCGTTGCCATTTTCTTGTATTCTTTTTGAAGGTTAGGGAGAGACTTGAAAGCAACCGCCAACGACGAGAGGAAGATGCTTTGTGTTCGCTCAGGGCAATAACCCATCCCGTCGATCGATGTGGGCGGATAGTTAATAACAGATTTGTATGTGAAGAAATACGTCCGATAAAAGCCAGTGTTGCCTATTGGAAGACTATTGCAAGCACAAATGCAAATAGTCACAATGACATCGAGTAGGGGAAAATCACTACTTCGTTTGTTGGATTCTCTTTTCTCTGGCATGCGAAAAATTTTAAAATATTTTGTCATTTGACAGAAATGCCAAAAAGTATAGCGCTTCCAACCTTTTCTACAAAACGACAAGACCAAACTGTTAGAGAAGTCTTATGTGAAGTGTTAGGGTCAGCAGAGTAAGAGGCATATGTTGTCTCGAAAACCCTCTACACAACAATCTAAATTCACATTGGCTTCTGAGCAGAAAGTACACAGTAGAGCGAATACATCGAAATGCCCTGAGGTAATAAACCATGAAGGTTAAAAAAAACTGCAAATAATAAATTGAGAAGCAACCGCGCTTCATGATTTAAAAGAGCAAGAATTGACTGAGCCAAAGGGAGTGCGAACCAAGAAGTGGCTTTTCCCAGCCTCACGTCTACTCGGCTTCTCAGAGTGGATACGCGAACGTACTTTAGATTTTCGCACACCAAGAAAGAGATGTCGATTTTTAATGTCTTGCATTTTTGGAGGCCAGAAGAGATCTATCCAATTAGGTAAGCCAGCGGGGCGAATTCAGATCGCGAGGAGAAAAACCCATGAAGCCGAATTAACAGTATGACTTTAAGGGCATGGACAGAGCAGGGCCTAACTCATGCTCTTATTTCTCGACATCACTCTCAATTTAATTCATAGCTACTTCTCAGCAAAATTATGTGGTCAACCACCTGATTACACTTCTACGATTCTTGCTTTAATGAAAGATCCAAAGCTAAGCTTCAGTATATTGTTCTTTGTGGGGTTTAGAAAGAAGATATACTGCGAAGAAGGTGAATTGTACTTTTTCGATCAGTCACGGCACGTATAGAGAGAGAACGATGCACGGAGTGACAAGAATCAGGACAAGACTCACGCAAGCAACAAAAGGCCTTTGGAGTTCCGAGCTTCTTCGACGTTCGAAGATCAGAGACGCTGTTGCATATGCCAAGTGTCGAAAATTAGGTGGGCCGGCCACGTGATGCGCTTCGCAGATACCCGCTAGACGAAAGCCGTCGCCGACTGGATTCCGAGGGTTGTCAAGAGAACACCACAACGCCCAACGCGATGGTCGGACTTCCTCGTGAAAGACACGAACGACCGTTATGACTCTCTTCGTGTCCCTCGAGCAAGAAGGATCCATTGGAGCACTCCGGCACGCGATAGGGACGAATGCTGGCGCCCGCTCGAGCAAGGCGATTATCAACGGGATAACAGGTGATACAGTGATACACAATGAGCACGAAACCTTAACTAGAGATACTCAAAGACAAATAGAAGAACACTCCATTATTATTAAGTTTCCACATACGCTAGAGTACTGGTCCTTAAATGTCTGCAGCTCAATAGAATAAACGGAAAATAGTAGTGTTCGTAGTCTTCAGACCTCAGGTCGATGGAGAGCCAGCGTTTTATCCTCTGCGAGGAAATTCATGTCTCCTTAGACCGACTGAACCTAAAACTGATTTGTGTTGCCAATTAATTTCAAGATCCCTGCCTACTGCGCCGCGCATGCCACTAAGCAGATATAAAAAGGTTACAACAAACACCAAAAATTTCGGAATGCGTAGTCAGATAGACTCTGCTCCAGCTTCAATGGAATCACGCTCCGAGGAACTGAAGTTGAAGATGAAGTTTTTAACTCTGGATGAAAACAAGCGTGATAGAGGGAACAGACTTCAAGCAATGAACACAGGGCCATGATCGAGGAAGGATCAATAAAGAATCGGGATGTGTGACGTCAATTAAGAGGCGTGAAGATGTCGGCCAGGCGGCAATAAACATCAAGAGGGTAGCGCAGGGTCACTACCTACTGTAGCTCGGACTAGTCACGCAGACCACAGTCTATTACCAAGCGAGCAAATGTGGAAGATGGTGAAAATGCCGGAAAACTGTAGGCCTTGGCATGAATCTACTCAGAATTAACTGTAGAACCCAGCGGAGAAGAAATTTTTTCGTTCCAAAACAAATTTTGGAGCAGATTTTGTGTTGGGGCCACTCAAGTTTTCGACGAACTTTGGCTGCCTGATTGCGTGGGTGGTAGCGCCTAAGGTAAACCAGAGAGCCTTCAGGTGGAAGACGAAGAAATAGTTTTCCCACTGTTCTCACTACGCGGTCTACACCCTTGTAGCAACAGCTCTAGCTTCCATTCAGTTTGGTGAAAATCCATTTTTCACCAGCACCTGACTCGGTAGTTGACTTCGGAGAGCTGCCAGTCTTCGAACGATGCCGTTATGATCGCGTTGCTTGAGCAATTTAACAGATCATCACTAGCTCAGCTAAACTACCTACTTTTAGATTTCACGAACTTAGATTAGACCTCACCAATATCTAGCATTTTCTGGAATTCAGAAATCTGAAGAAGAGGATTTTTTTCGGAAAATTACATCATAATGATCACTTCTTGCTGCCACCTACGAAAAAGCAGATACTGTCGAACATAACATGGGGAAAAGACGGAAATTTTAGCTAAAAGCTGCTGGCTCTAGTCAGTAGGGGAGGTGCCCGCTTTGGGATCTCAAGGAACGGGGTGAGGCTGCCGCCGTCGAGACTATATAGGTCACCGGACCAACTTTTTTAAAAATCACTGAACGCTACCTACATCACTGGATAGATCATCGACAGTGGATTCGGGTGATTGCAATTATTTTTCGATTAAGCTACTTTGAAAGAAGTTATGGGAAAGCGGCGGAAACGGCGGTTTCTTCTGCATATTCCGCCCAAAAACCAAAAGACAGAAGCGGTATTGTAGAGTGGGAAGATATAGGAGTGAAGGTCAACGGCCGGCGGCTGCATCATCTTCGCTTCGCTGACGACATCGTGCTCATAACTTCCGTCATTAGCCAGGCAGAGCGAATGCTGACCGACTTCGATCGTGTATGTAGAAACGTTGGACTGCAGGTGACAACTGAACGGATATCTCCGAATATGTATCTGTCGTATATCTGTATGTAAGTCAACATGGCCTACGAACCTAGCGCCGAAGCTAGGCAGTAATAGGCGAGCGGCTCGGGGAGCTTCCAAGAGCGCCGAAGAAGTTGTGGAGAAGACGAAGAAGATCCAGCTCCACGCCCATCTATTCGACTCTACTGTTATCGATGTGCTAACGTAGGCCTCAGAGGCCTGGCCAGACGAAACCGGGATGAACACGCGAAATGTCGCGCATCGGGGAATTGAGAGTATCGATGCTCGGAGTAACGCGATTCACTCAAATGAAAGAAGGCCGCCGGAGCTCAGAGCTTCGTCGGCACTTGAAGAACGGAGACGCTGTCGAATTGGCCAAGTCATTGAAAATTAAGTAAGTCGGCTCATAATGCGCTTCGAAGATAACCCCTGGACGAAAGCCGAACTGCCCCCGACTGGATGTCAAGAGAACACAAAAGCGCCAACCAATGCGTTTGTGGACTTCTTCACGAAAGCCCTGAACGAACGATGTGACGCTGTTCGGGCCCGTCAAGCTAAGATGATCTACTGGAGCACACTTCACGCAGCAAGGAAGAATAGAGACAGTGCTAGCGTCTGCTCGAGTAACTCAATGACCAACCGGACGACAGGAGAAACACGAGCACTGCCTTATATACATCACCATACACCTCCGCGTTACATCGTTATGTTGTTCTGTCAGAGAAACTACAAGAAATTATCAAGAGTGCACCAAACGTCTAATATTCAAGTAGACCGAATAAAAAAAAGAACAAAATTAAAAATTTTAATCACATGTGGATGACAAATACTTGGCAAAACTAAATGTGGTATGTTTATACTTCACCAAGTCTATCGTTGTACTTGGTAGCAGATTTAGAGGTTGATATACTAGGTTACGATGATATACTAGACGCCGTGAAAACCTTTTTGAGTATGCCACCAACTCATGCAATATTATGTTAGAAATCGAAGTACATAAACCAACTTTAATTTTCTTCCACAAAAATTGAATCGATGAAACTCCATTTTCTTTCCAATCTTCCTCTGCATTCATACATTTGTCATACATGGCAGCAGCTTGTGTAATCACCTTTGAGGGCGAATTTTCGACCAACCGGAGAGCTTCTTAAAAATACGTTGAATAGCAGTAAGAAATAAAGGATAAAAAGCATTGGCTGAAGTTAATCTAATACTTGGTTAGGATGATATACGCTTTATGGAATGCTCTATGATCTGAACGCGTACTTGGCTCACAAACAGACTTGACTCCTGGCAAGGCGGGTTACTTTATCCATAGCTATATAATAATCTACCAAATTATTGAAAGCATCGTTGACTTCAGTGGGAATCGATCCGTAAGACTCAAGAGGTGCGCGCAAGGTATGGGAACTCACACTGCGAGGGCCCGTAAGTTAGAGGTGGGGGAGGGGCGTGTGTTACTTAACGATCCCGCTCGGCGCCCATTTCCCGCACTGTCCGCGCCGAATGAGTTTGCGGCACGCAAAACCCGGGCCGCACTTTGCGGATTCGTTAATTGGTGTGGGATGGTCCAAAAACCTAGCAGCATACAGGAGACGCTTAGGAGTTCTAAGGTTCAAACAATACTTCTTATTTTGAGGAAATTTCTAACTAATGATAGCGTCGTTATCATGGCATATCGTTAAGATGTTGCTGTGCTTGTCGGAAATCGCGAATGGCGGCCGAGTACTGAGCACTGTGGTGGAACTTGAAAAGAGCCTTGGCGCTACAGCTGAAATGTATTTTCCTCCAAATATGGTGTACAACATTCCGATTATTGTCTCTAGAATGAAACCCGCTCACGATAAAGCTGCCAGGTCGAGGGCCCGGAAATCTCATCCGCGATGAACGCTCGACGCGCCTCTTGTTCCAACTCATTCTGAGTGCGGTGGAGGGAATGTATCTCTGCCGTTAGAAGCCTCCATGTGTTACGGTGGAGTGCAGCCGCCGTCAGCTACCGCCCCGCTCACGGTAGCGTAGAGGGTTGTTGAGCACACCTCGAACGAAGTATGACGGATGAACAGAGCAGACTATTTATTTATTTATTTTTTTATTTATTTATTAAAAATAAATAACAGAGCAGAATATGCGCCGCGAGCAGACATTCTATCGTAGGGTGGTGATTGAGGACTCTGTTCGTTTTTGCTGTTCCAGTTTTCATGTGTCTTGGGGCGCTGAGTGAGACATGGTAAGCAGTTCGCCTTGTATTACACTTTAACGGAAGCAATAAAGATCGAATTAGCCACATGATGTTAGTGAAAACTGCTATCAACTAACGAACTATGAAAAAGCAAACAAAGCACACAGGAGAAAGCGCATAGGAAGTCGAAGAAAGAACACGGCCCGAGAGAAACCTATGAGGCTGTCGTAGAGTAAGGAAGGTTAGAAAAGGAAGGACCTTGATGTGTTTCTCTTTTTCGCATTTGGTCTTTAGTCGACACGTGGTCGAACTTAAAATTTGGAGAAAAGAAGAAATCAGAGCAAAAATAGAAGGAAAAAGAAAGAAAAATAGAAATGAATTAGTCTCACTTGCTTCCGCCCCTCACGAATTCTGACCTCAGTTCGCCTTATCCCGTGATGAAATCTCGGGAGGAGTGTGGCACCCGGTCAGCCTACGGTAATTGAAGGCGTCGTTCCGCCTTCTACAATACTGGGAGACATCAAAAGTGACACTCCCCTACTGAGCTAGCTGAGCCCTCAGGAGCAATAAACAGAACAACGCTTATTAATAATGTGTAAACTTTATGTTAGAGGAAACTGTGTTGGACATTTTAGAACTTTTGGATCGCCACATTAACCAAAGAATCAAATTGTTTTGCATATCTCCAGAATTTGTTCACCTTTTAAAACGTAACACATCCATACTGCAACCAGCTTTTCTTTAAGACCGTGAAGCGTTTTATGTTTAATTTAGTAAGGCACAAACACGGCGCAATAACACCAAAACCAAATTGCAACTCAATGTGCATTATTTTACTGATGAGCAGCGAGCTTCACTTTGGATGTAGTGTGGTTCAAAGAATTGATTGAGCAACCAACAGTGGCACTTTGCCTCGTTAGTCAATGTTTACCACCATAAAGGGGCGTTCGAAGCAGCATCGTGGCGCGACAAACGGCGTTTGGGTTCAGAAGAAGTGTCACCGACATCGTGTCGCAGGCCTTAGAGGACGTGTCACTGATGTCGCGCAAAGGACGTCCGGATTCCGAGCAGGTTAAGGGGACCACTAAGGGGGAGACCAATAAGTGAGGAAGGTGAGCAGTAAAGGTGAGGGCATTAAGGGTGATACCAGGGGGCCAGTAATGGATGGGAACCTGTGAAGGGCGGACATGTGAAGGGAAAGGAGAACGGTAGACCAATAAAGGGAACCAGAAAGGTGGTGGATAGGCCGCAAGGGGATGTCAGTGAAAGAGGGCCAGTGAAAAGAAGCCAGTAAAGGGCAGACCAGTAAAGGGGAGACTAGCAAATGTGGAACCAGTAAGAGAAACCAGTGAGGGAGTGACCAGTTAGGGGAAGACCGGTAAGTGGATACCAGGTTTCGTGTTTTCTTCGTTTCCCGTTCGTCCGCTGCATTGCAAATTCTATTGCGCCATGTGTTGATAGATTACATAAAAATCACATAAAAGCCCACTTTTCCATATCTTGGTTCATGCTATGGTTTGGTAACGGAACTGTGCAAGCCTAATAGGTTTCTCTAAGTAATTGTCATTAGCAACAACACAATTATATTACCCCTCAGATCCTCGTTGTATTTTTTAGCCATCGCGTGAAACTTCGTGTATCGGCTCCAAGTGCTAGTTAGTTCCTGGGGAACATTTCTGATCCAGTTTCCACAGGCAAACCGATAGAAATCTTCGCAAGGGTCAACCTGAAACCTAGGAGAATGACTTTGACTATATCTCTAACATAACAAAAAAGAACAAAACCTTGTAATCAACAGAAAATTTGATGAGGTCACTAATGCTCTCTTGTCCTTCATCCAGATTTGGCAGCACTTCATTCTCATGACTGCTATCTTCGATTCCGTTTCGGTGACACGGATCATCAAATGTTTCATTTTCAGCACAAACGTGAGTAAGAGAGAGTATTGCGTGTAGTGCCCTAAAAGAATATTCGGAAATAAAGGTCAAGTGTAATGAAAGGTTTTCAAATGGTGACGTTATTGTGAAATGTCGAATCAATCAATAAGCGAGGCATTGAAAAAAGGGGTGAATAGGTTTTATATACATGTGGAACCTATTTTTTCTCCACTGTACCGCCGACTAGCGCAGGAACCTTCCAAAGGTAGTACTTGCACAAATAGTATACATTCAATAAAAACATGATAAAAAAGCTAAAGAATAAGTCTCAAACTCCTCCGCGAAGGTAGTATACGAAAGTACATGACATTCCTACTTTATCAAAAAAGCGTTTTTAGCAAAAAATTGCCACGCTTATAAAATTGAGACATTTTATTCAAAGGCAGAGCGCTGCAAAATTTTTTCCTAATTACCGGACGCTCAACTAATAATACCATAAAGTCTCACTGAAAAATAGAATACAATCTAAGCTTTCTGTTTTACATGAGACGGATAAGGGGATGAACACTGCTGTGAATAATGTATGTATTTAATTTTAAGTCATGCCACAAACATCTAACGTGAATCTTCATATAAAAGCTTAGGATAGTGCTTTTTTCCATCTTTTTATTTTTCCATCGCAATGGGATTACCATTTCGTTTCGAACTCCTACTGACGCAGAAGTGTTTCGTATGCGCGAGGTTTTTTACATGCCATCTTTCTCCATCCCTTACAGCGCATTGTTCTATTTATCCGTTTTATTGGTGTGGTTTTGAAGTGCACGAATAGATTTTCTTTTCTCCTTCGAGAAGGAATTACAAGAATTCAGAAGTTATTCCCCAGAATCATTAGTAGCTCGGTTGCAGGTTTAGCACGATGCACTTTCTAACTCTTTAAGTTGCAGTAACGGCGGCTCGAACGCACAAGCCTTTTTCCCACAATAGGACTTATCGATGCGGGATTAGGCGTATCGGTGCGGTTAACAATCGTGATCTGTGTTGAGCGCCGCCACCTATAACACTGACCTCCTTCCCCAATCGAGGGAGTAAATAGCTGTCCCCACCCTTTTCGTACTTTCTAAGATTCCGTTGGATTCATTTCTCTTGTTCTTGTCTCCGTTATTACCCCTGTTCTAGTTTTGTTCTAATAAACAGTTCGTTGAATTGTCGCACTCTCATTCCGCCTAACGGTTAAAACAACTGTTCATAGTACTTTGATAAGTGGATACCTTACATGGGGCCAATCCGCTTTTTGGTGATTTAACTGGTAACAAAACATGCCTGCCTAATGGACTCACTAAAAGTTGATAGTACTACAGCTGATAACGATGTCATAGAATTTTCCTTGATGAATAGCGGAAAAAATGAAGCGAAGCATTGAGTGTTGATATACATAACACATAAGAAATCCCTTCTGTGTTACTGCGTGCGTCGTGTGAATCGTAGTATGTCGACTGTGTCGTACAGAGCCTTGACCGTCCTCGAGTGATTGATATTATTTGCTAGTGTGAAGGTGGCAAGAGGAATTTTGAGTTTCGCTGAAATCATGCCCTGCCGCCACTGCAAGAACCCTCGAAAGATACGCTGTTGCGATCACCGAGCCACGAAAATAACATGGAGACGGAAAATCAAGCGAGCAATATGCCACAAGTAAGCCGCCTGGGAGAAAAGGAAGAAACTATGCTAGCAACTAATCCATCGGTATATATTTTCAATTGACATAGAAAGCGAATCGACATATTACGACGTAATAAAAAACAAGGTCGTAGGGGCGGGGAAAGGGCGAACTAGACTGACATGACAGAGCGCGGTGATACACAGTGAAACAATAAAGGCAAAAGAGAATTTGATTCCAGAATTGGAACGCACATCTGTTACTCGCCGTCGTGAGCGCAAAGCTGCAGGTCGAAAAGAGAGCAATCGTCTCAAACGTGGGACATCGGTAAGAGTGATAGCGAGAGAGTGACCAAATAATATTGCCTTTGCAGAGTACATGACAACATGGGGTCTACCCGAACTACAGCCATAGAAGACGTATAAACGAGTTGGAGTGAGAGGAGAACAAAGCGTTAGGAGCCTAATTAACTTCTTGTCAAGTATTATAATATAAACCGATAAAGCCTGATACTACTGTTGGAGGGTATACTAAGGAAGGATGATTTGACAGTTTTTGAGACGGTACCGCATAGGGTAAGGGAAGGTATTCGAAGGCGATGTCAACTGAGGATCATAAAGAAGATGACAACAACGCATGTAACGACAATGACCACGCTGCAAAAACTAGTCACAACGGACATGTAATCAGATAGCGAACATTGCATGATCTTATGATTAGAAAAACTAACCAGCAAAGCATTTTCAGACTCTTCATTAGAATGCACAACGTTTGTCGAGATCCTCTTCAAACAACCCGCAAATTGCAAAAGTAGTTATGTCCCGTGAGAAGTTTAGAAAGAAGCATTCGAGAAAGCAGTTGGAGAGGAAGTATACGAAAGGGTAAAAGCAGGCCTTGGATTGGAGCGGGCTAGAGAGAACGCTAGTGAAACAGACCAGTAACGCAACTGTTGTGAGAAACGAGAGGAGCAAACTGCGAGAAAGTCTTACCACATTATGACACTGGTAACGTCAATTGTAGTGAGACCCACTAAAATGCACATAACAGGTTCGGGTAGACTTCAGAGTGGGGACTGGGATGAAAACGGAATCGGTAGAGCAAAAAAAGTAAATGCTATAGATGTTGTAGAAAGATCCGTGCTGAAAGGTGGTACACAACAGTAACAGTGGGAGTGGAAACGGTGAAACTCCCACAACAGCAGCAGCTGTTGAAGTAGAGGATACGGGTCGTTTTCAGTCCTGCTTGATCAAATACAGTGCATATCTGCGCACAGCATTGATAAGCTATCGATAGGAGGATGGCACGTAATGCGTAATAGTAATTGAAGCTTCGAGCTTGGTCGTTAAATGTGTGATACAGTTCGGATAGAGGTCACAATGGATAACACTCAGTCAGCGGAACTCCACGCCGGTGCTCTAGGCAGTCTGTTTTTTCCTGAGGCAAATGCGCTGGTGTAAAACTTGTGCAATTTGGAATAGACGCAACTAAAAAGAAAGGGCTTTAGCTACAACTTCAAGAAGATTGTCTCGGCCGCTTTTCTCGAACAGTTTCCGCGAATTTCTCCATCTGAGTTGCGTGAACGACGGCGGTGACTGTGCGCACTTGGGAGAGCAGCTCGTAGTATAGCATTACCATCCATTCCCATAAGCAGCAGAGAAGAACCTTCTTGAGGTGCACGTCCGACGTTAAGTCGCTTTCTTATCGAGATAGCTAAACGGCGCGCTATACGACGGAGTAGTAGAGAACCCAACTCTTACCTCGGTAACCAGATCTTAGATAAATTCCTTGCGAGACGCGACGAAATGGAGAGACCGTCAGTTGGCTGGGAGTTATGTGAGATTATATACATGGGAACGGCTACGGGGGAGGCTCACTTTGTATTAAGTGGTTTTTGTCCCTGGTAGGAAGGCTCTTGAATGCTTACCAGCATTCAAGAGCCAGAGTTGGCCTAGCTCATTTTACGGCTGGGTTTGAACACACCAGTGCTAAACTTTCTTAATTTTAATGCAAAAAATTCGATTTCATGCAACACAAACCATGTAGGCTCTTACATGGTGCCCCTCCAGCCGCTTTGCACCTATACATGTCATGCACCTATTTCACGATACGCCACCATGGCACCATCGCAGGCCTGATTTTTCGCCTTCCCCACCCCTTTCTTCATGTTAGCAGTGAACTCTGATGGACTCGTTCTCTTTTGGAATTACATGTCTATCGCATATATTAGTGCAATCCGGCTTGGGAGTGGGCAGTGGATGTAGTTTTTATGGTGAATTTTCTTGCTTTCGTAATAGAGGACTATTTCAGCACAATTCTAGTGAGAAGTGGGCCTCCGAGAGGAATGCGTGTTAAGGGAGTGCACAGTTGTGATGACGCCCTCTTTTGATCATTTTATTATTACTGTCCAGCGAAATCGTAATCCAGCGAAATCTTTGAATTGTGGTGAACCAAGGGCGGGAGTGATATGCTTCTTAGATTATTTCAGGGAATGACGAAAGGTGAGTGATTGATAGAGTTATGTTGGTGGATGGTAGAAGTCGAAACATTACCTGAGATTCACAAAAGAGTGGAAGTGGGTGGATGGTGGGACAGAATTATATCATTCACCGAATTTATTTATTCGATCTGCAATGGACAGCTATACAAAAACTCTAATTCGATTCTGATGAACTTTGTACAGCTACCGTATACGGCGCAAAGCGGCTCGTAGGGGGTCACCTTGTAAGGCAACGTCCTGTACAACGTCCTGCGTTTCATGACATTAGAAATTTCACACAACACTGGTGTGTTCGATCACAGTGGTGAACTGGGCTAGGCCACTGCTGACGTAATTGGACATTCATAGCCTTCCTAGCAAAGCCGATAGCCACTTAAAACAAGGTGACATCATCCGAGCCGCTTTGCGCCCGTATTCTTCAGCCATCAGAAAAGCGCGAGCGTGACATACATCCTTTGCCAGTGCATATTTGACGGCTATACGGTTTTACTAGACGCTGCTGGTCTCACCAGTGCTTTGTATTATATTTCATGAACGTAAGTTTCCACTTTACTGACAACAGGGAGAGGCCGATTAGAAGTTATGCCCTCGTAGAAATATCTCATTTTTTGTTGTTGCAAGAAAAACGAATAAAATGCCTTGTCCGGAAACGAAACGGTAAACATTCGGGGTTGTGTTCGATAATGCCTTCGCACACCTTTGCGGCAACGCGACACGAAGCAGCCGGAAAAACAGTCGCGTACGAGGCAAAAGCGCCTCGTAGTTGTGAATAGACGACATAGCGCGGCACTCACCTTCACACCATTCCATTGCCAACGCGGTTTTATTACCATTATCATTATCAGTTTTGATTTTAGATTTTCGCCACAACCAGCTAGATCCAGAACAGAACTGTGTCCGCGGCAAAGCGGCTGCAGCAGCCATAATGCCTTAAATCATTATTGGCGCTGCCGCTTTGTCGGTACTGTGTCTGCTCTGTATGCCTAAAGATAGGGCTGCCGTGCTGTAGCAGAAGTGTGCTGAGCCCTTTAGAGTTTTGCTAGTTGCAAAAGCAAAATAAAGTGAAGGAGCATAAGTTATTGTACGATAAAGACACAGCAAGCGACAGGAACCTAGTAAAAAAAGTGAAGTGCAACCTAGTAAAGAGATTAGATTAAGCTGAATCCTAAACACACCGGTCAAGAAATTTTTTTATATTGCCTTATAGAGTTTGGTAAAATGTGTTTCTCATGTTATTTCAAGAATTCAGAGACAACACGGCAAGTGCAGAAACTAAAACCTTATGCTACTTTTTGACCTGGAAAACTGGACTTTACGCTCACCACCCTTTCTGCTCGATGAAGAAAAGTTGTAGAATTCTAGGAGCCGGATTCATCAACGACTTATAGCAATCTGGCGGAGAAAATACTGCCGAAATTCCTGATAATGTTTCACCATATCGCTTCATAAGCCGTGCTATCAGAAATTTCGGCAGCATTTTCTACGTTAGATTGCTGTAAGTCGTCGATGAATCTGGCCTCTGAAGGACAACGTACGAAATCGTTTATCATATCATATATCGTAAACAAATCGGATCTTTTCTTTCGACATTTAAGGGCATGTACATTGAAGAAACTGTTTCACAAAGTTAGTGTAGGGATGGTGATGTAATCATACCCATTCAATCCTATCCAGAGTTTTCTTGTAAAGCTGTTTTGCACAGCCTTCAATTATATCCTACCAGATGTTCAACGGCTGGCCGCCAAACACCTGGTTGGGGGCTTCGCCCCAAACCCGGAGAATAAAACCGTCTTCTTGTCCTCTTTAGGCCTTCTCTCATTCATTACAGAAAAAAAAAATGGTCTTGCTATATAGAATGGTGTAGTGGAATACGGTAGGGCAAAATCTTTAAAACTGCTCCTATGGGGACTTGCTGTCAATTGCGCGTAGGCGATTCCACCTCTGAAGTACTCCTTCTATTTATCAATTATTGTCCCTTTTAATGGTTTTATTACCGGACCCTTTACTGAGCCCTTAACTGGTTTTCCCTTTATTGGCTCCATTCTACTTGACTGGTCCTTCATTGGTACCCCATTTATTGGTCCTCTTCACTGGACCCCCACACCCTTCACCGCCTCCCATTACCGGTCCCATCTTCACCGGTTCCCCTTTATTGGTGAACCTTTCACAGATCCCCCCCCCCCACCTTCACTGGACCGCCCTCCCTCCTTCATAGGTATCACCCCTACTGGTCCCCCTTTACTGGCCCTCTTTAGTGACCCCTTTATTGTCAACCCTTTGCGGGTTCAGCCTTCACTGGTCCCCCCCCCCCTTCTTCGTCGGCCTACTACTGTTATCACCTTCACTGGACCTCGACTTGTTGTTCCCCTTTCACTGGTCCCCCTATCCTTCACCGGTCCCCATTACTGCATCCATCCTCACCGGTCCCCCTTCACTGGACCCTCCACCCTTCACCGGTCCGCTCTGCTGCTCCCATCTTCGCTGATAACACGTCGTCTGAATCCGGACAAGCCTTTCGCGAGATCCGTGACATCTATTCTGAACCAGGGCACCTGATGAACACCGTCAGTGACATGTCTTTTCAAGCTGGACGTGCTTCGCGCGACATCGTTTAACACGTTGTGTGAATTCGGAACCCCTGGCACCACATCGGTGACACGTCATCTGAATCCAGATAGGCCTTCCGCGACATTGGTGACACCTCTTCTCAACCCATGCACCTGATGAAGGACGTCGATGATATGTCTTCTGAAGCCAGACGTTTGTTGAACGACGTTGGTGAGACCTCCTTTGAACTCGGACGCTTGCTTCTACGACGACGATGACACATGTTCGGAACTCGGACGCCCTTTGCGTGACATCGGCAACACGTCTTCTGACCCCTCTCAACACGACGTCGGTGACACCACACAGCTAATACAACCCCCCCCCCCCCCCCCACCCCCACACTTTCCACACCCGCTCTTCCAGAGGCCGGATTCGTCATAGATTTACAGAAATTTAACGGAGAAAGCACAGCCGAATTCCTAGATAGCGCGGCTTATCAAATGTGAAATGTATCACCACAAGTCTCTAACACGCCTAACGGTGTGTGTCGCACTTGCGCGCTTTGCGCGACTTTGCTGCATCACTTTTTTAGGGGAAAGTAGTCTTTGTAAACCATAAAATTCGCTAACACTTAGGACCTGATGCTTACTTTATTGGCATCATGCCGTTCACAACTTCGGTAGCTTCATCATAGACATTCTCTACGGACCGGCAACTAAAGTCATTGGTTTGTGCTGCGCAGTACTTCTGTCCCTCAGGTTGCTCCTCCGTAACCATTCTCATGCTCAGCAGGTAGCGTTTCCAGATGCCGTTGACATGTCTTCTGAAGCTAGGTTCCCACTTACTCGTTTCTTCTTACTGAGTCTAATTGGGTCCGCCTTTATTGGTTTTCCCTTCCCCTCTTTAGTCCTCCACCTTCCTTGTCTCAACTTCTGGTCCACTCCTTTGTTTCCACTATTGACCCCTACTAGTCTCTTTTTGTTGGTTTCCCCGTCCTGGCTCCTCCTCCAAGTTGTTCATTTCCTTCCTGGTCGCTCTCCTCGTCCACCCTAGAGGTACCCCTTACCGCCCTTATCCACCACCTCCTTAGTGGTCCTCCCATGCTCACAGCAGACGTCGGTGACACGTATTCAGAAACAGGACGCTTGATGAGCGACGAAGGGGGCCCGTCTTCTGGATCCATAAGCTCAGAAGGGCGCAGTCGTCGCTGTGTCGAACGGCTATGCATATGGCAGATTCTTTATTCTCCGTATGAATTCCCTTACGGCTCTCTTCCTGTTGGTTCCCCGTCCTGATGCCCTCTACAGGTCTCTTCTTGTCCCACAGGTAAATTCCGCCTACAGGTAAATTCCTTCCCCCTCGGAATCCAACTTACTGCTCTACCCCAATCAAGAAGCCCTCCAACGCTCACGACACAACGACGGCGAAAGAACGCCCATTGTGTGGCATCGGTGTCCCATCTTCCAAATCCAGTCTCTCTTACTATTAATGGATTCCTTGCTGATCCTCTTTACTGCCTCTCCCTGATTGGTAATGGTCCCTACATATTGCCTACACTCTTCCTGTGCCACCTGACCTGCTTCATTTCCCCTATCGACCTCCCCCATCACGATGCTACTCCAGATCGCTCACTTCTGATCGCTGTCGGTTCTCCATCCTCGAAGTCCCCCTTCTACTTTTACCTATAGTGGTCTTTTCATGTTAATGGCACGAAGTCAGCTTTTGAATCTGGACGCTCTGAAACGCTCGTAGGTGCTTTGTGTTAAGCAGTGAACACTACGCTTCCCCTGCTGTAGCAACACCCTAGGTTCAATACTAATTTTGCCCTCACTGTGGTTAATGTGACGTATCTCACTCAGGTTAGATCACTCAAACGTCATCGACCGCTAACTCAGTTGTATAGTGGTAGATAGATAGATAGATAGATAGATAGATAGATAGATAGATAGATAGATAGATAGATAGATAGATAGATAGATAGATAGATAGATAGATAGATAGATAGATAGATAGATAGATAGATAGATAGATAGATAGATAGATAGATAGATAGATAGATAGATAGATAGATAGATAGATAGATAGATAGATAGATAGATAGATAGATAGATAGATAGATAGATAGATAGATAGATAGATAGATAGATAGATAGATAGATAGATAGATAGATATCGCCTGATAAGCCGCGCTATGAGGGATTTCGGCCGTATTTCCTCCGTTAAATTGCTGTAAGACGTTGATCCGGCCGCAGAACTCCTGTGCATACAAACAAACAGACAGACAAACGACCATTCTCATTCATATATATATAGGATCATGATTACCACATTTGTCCTTTGCCGCCTTTCTCTGTTGGTAATCGTGTCCGCTACCAAACCCATTTTTCAACCGATTACCTTACCCCTCATGAATCCCGTCTCAGTATAAGGAATGCATAACATTCAGCGCCACCTTGAAATGTACATTGAGGAAATCCTCAACTACGAGGGAGTGCCCCTCCATCAACTCGCATTGCGGCGGTCTCGGCTAAGAAAGCGAAATATTATATCCGACCACTGATTCCATATCGAGAATATCCAAGCCTATCAGGGTCTACGTCTCCTCATACCCCATTTCACCGATATCTTATTTTGCCAAATGTTGATGACCTGTGATCGCTTTTTTGTTAGACTTTTAGGTTCGATACATTGTCTCGAAAGACTCTATTCTACGCCTTCAAAGCTTGGACCTAACATTTATCAAGCTAGCTCTCAAACTGGAGGCGGACGATAGAGAGAGAAACCAACCACACCAACCAGGCAGCACGGGCCATTACTGAGAATTAAAACATATCAGCGTGAAACAACCAACTTCATTCTGTATCACTACGCTAAGCTGCGCCACCGCTTTCTAGAATTTAGAACTCAAAATAACATATATTAAAGCAGCATCCTAGTCAGTTACTCAGACATTCTAGCTGGCACACCGCAGACCAACAACCAGGTCACAATCTCGATGCAAACTCTCTACAAAAATGTGGGCAGAGCTGCCCTGATGCTCCGCTGATCTCACTGAAACACCAGCTGTTTATCCTGCCATCGTTCGGTCCAACGACACAAATAACCTGTTTTTGACAACGGTAACATTTGGGGTCTACACCATTTGATTTACCGACGCCTACGGCTCACAACCACGGATATCTACATATTTCTCCCGATCAAACCCTCAGTCTGATGGACTCCAGCTACCTTTAGGACCATATACAACGTATCTAGTCAACGTTGCTTCGCGCGCCTTTTGTGCCGTTTTCCAGCAACCTCAAGAGTCAGGTCAATCTTACAGACGGTGTCGGCGTTAGCGCGAAGGGCGTGGCCATACCATCGTAAACGAGCTTCACGCGACTTGTCGACTATCGACTACTTGTCGACCAAACCTTTGACGTGTGGCGTCATTGCGAGGGCTGTTCAATCGCGTTATTCCGGCCGTCCACCTGACAAGGAAAGTTTCTTGACTCGAATTGAGCTTTTGCTATGCTGTTTTGGCAGGATGTAGTGCCGCGTGGGCTGAGTCCAGGATCATAGTTATTCTTTGCTGAATGCTTATATAAAGACCTAAAAAAGAGGTTATAACGCGTGCGCAATACTCATCAACCAATATGACACTCCACGAGATGTGCCTTGGTGGCGCAGCGCTTTCTCATTGAAGTCAATTTTGGATCATCAATGTTTACAACAAACCAAGGCTGTTTATTTGCGCCTTCATATGTACTAGTTTTTAACGAAACATATTTGCACCATATCATTTCTCTGGAAATAAAATGTCTTGCTCTTTCCTTTTAGCCGACAGCTATGATACAAAACTAAGAAACAAGAGAAACACCGGCGCGTGTCACCAGCAGAATATTACAAAAGCCAGTGAGGAACAATGTTCAGGCAAGATATGACCACCCCTTCTTCGTTCAATACGTAATCCGTGGGTGTAGAGAAGGGTCCTGGGTGAACATGGATGTAACCCACTGCCACCCACAAAACATACTAGCACATATGAAGGCACAAATAGAGAGCCTTGATTTGTTTAAGCATTGATAGTCTAAAATTAACTCCTCTTCTAGAGTTACACCCAATCTTAATTGAATGAAAGTGTTCCTAATTAAGCTCTTCTTGTCTTTATTGCTGCAATCGTATTTACTACGTAGCTGCTGTGACTTTATCGAAACCTTATCTATTTACCTAATAACCATAGTTTTTCATGCCGTATAGAGGAGTCGATCGGGTTCGGCCACCACGATTTGAAGAAACAGGTTGAGGAAGTGATGGCAAATCTGTCGATGTATCTTTTCATCAACGAATTATCTAGGATACATTTTTGCTGTTAAGCAGTGTGAGTGTTCGTGAGCTGGGACAGAACTCGGGAAAGCAGGCGACGAATATCACAGGGCATTCCTATACCGTAATTGCTGTCACAACGAGTGGTATCAGGAGTTCCAGGAATGTTTCAGGAAGCCACTGAATTCAATGCTTTATCAGCGTTATCACATTTACTTTAACACTTTTATAGAAATAGAAATACAATTATATTATATTACGTCCAACATTTGTATAGGGGCGAAGTGCGCCGGTCTGTGCGGTACGGTCTTCGCCTCTGAGAGATGTGCTGTGGATTCCATTTTTCTATTATTGGAATCTTTTTGGCATTTTCCTTAAAATGACTTCAAAATCGAAAATGTTGCTCAACTAGCGTTTCCTTTGTAGTCTAAAAATAGTGGTCTTTATGAGCTATTTCTTAAGTATACACTTCGAGCCTTTCTGCGGTGCCATTCATTTCGTTTACCTATTTGTTTGTCTACTTTCCAAAGTGAAAATTCCTAGCAGTCTTTTTGAAAGAGTATTTTACAAAATGTTTCAGCTTCTGAGACAAATGTTTTCGTTTTTGAGACATTTGTTTCCATTCTCGATTTTTGAGTTTCATCATTTAATTTGAGAAAAAAACGAAAGTTCTAATCAATAGTATTTCTGAAAGTGTAACACTCTCCCAACACCCCAAAAACTTTTCAATTTTACACGAAATTGAAAAGATTTTGGGGTGTTGGGAGAGTGTCCTATCGATCTGTCCTATCGACGATCCTACGATATGCCAAGGAAACCCTCGGCGAAAGAAAGCGAGGCACCAGAGGGAATAAGGCTGCATGGTTCTGGAATGAAGAGGTACATGCTGCGGTGAGGTAAAAGAAATGGCAGAAGACTAGGGCACCCGAGCATCTTTCAGTCTATAGTAAGCTGAAGCGACTGGCAAAAACAACTGTAGCAAAGGCAAAGAGCGCAGAGATGGATGCCCTATACGAAAAGCTGGACGAACCACAGGGAGAGAAGTTTGCTATTCGGCTGGTCAGGGCACGGCACAGAGCTTGCGTCGACATTCGTGTGGTCAAGACGGTGAAGACTGCTGACTGTAGGGTACTGCGGAAGCCAGTCGAGGTCAGAAAAAGAATGATCTGCTGATTAAAGAATTCCCGCGTCCGGAAGTCCAAGAAGAACAGCCAACGGAAGGACCCATCCCGCCCTCGGCGCAGGAAGAGGTTCGCAGCGCTATGGGGAAGATGAAGCTCGGGAAGGCAGCTGGGCCGAAGGGGATGCCAGTAGAGGCTTGGAAAGTGCTTGGAAACTGTGGAGTGAATTGGCTGATACAGTTCTTCAACAGAGTTACGATAAAGGGTAAGATTCCGGATGACTGGAGGTACAGCATAATAGTGTCCATCTTCAAGCAGAAGGGCGAAGCGTCCGAGTGCTCCAATTACTGCGGGATCAAACCGATCTCACACACGAGGAAGGTCTATAAACGGCTGGTCGACTCGAGATTGAGGGGCATGGTCGCCATCTCCCAGGAGCAGTGGAGCTTCATACCTGAGAGACCACAGACGCGATCTTTATCGCTCGTCATGTTATGGAGAAGTATTGGGAAAAACGAAGGCCTTGCTACCTGGCATTCCTGGACTTGGAGAGAGCCTATAACAGGCTACCCCGAGCCGTGCTCTGGAACTCCCTTCGAAGGAGGGGTGTCCCGGAACGTCTGATCTCGGTATTGAAGGATATTTACGCAGGTTCGAAAGCGGCGGTACGAACTCCACACTGAATGACAAACAAGATGGATATCACAGTTGGGTGCATCAAGGTCGGCTCGTCCGTTTCTCTTCGTGCTAACGCTTGATTGCATTGTTAATCACCTTGAGGAAGGCCCCTCTGAGGACCAATGCTGGCGATATCGCCCTAGTAGCCGACAGCCGAGAAGAGCTGGAGGAGATCGCGCAGCTGTAACAGAGAGCCCTCTCAGACAACGGCCTACGGCTGAACGTGAGGAAAATGAAGTTCATCCGTTGCACCGAACCGATCCTTGACTGCCAAGGAGAGGTGGTCGAGAACGTGGAAGAATTCCGCTACCTCGGAAGCGATCTATCCGAGGAAGGAAGCGTGGACGAGGCGGTTAAGGGACGGATAAGTGCAGCATGGGTCAAATGGAGAAGTGCACAGGAATCTTCTGCGACCGTAGGCGATCCATGATACTCAAAGGCAAGCTGTATAGAACAGTAGTGAGGCCGCCCCTCCTCTATGGTTGTGACTGCTGTGTCCTAGGTAGAGCGCAGGAGCAGCAACTGCACGCTGCGGAAATGAGGATGCTCAGATGGGTATGTGGATGGACCCGTCGGGACAGGGTGCGAAACGAGGATGTTAGAACAGCGGTGAAGACAGCTCCGATCCAGCTGAAGGTGAGGGAGCAGCGCCTAAGATGGTACGAACACATCCCAGAAGGCCAGAGCATCATCCCACGAAGTTAGTCCTAAATTTCGAGGCATCGGAAAGCGTCCGAGAGGGGCCCAAGGAAAAGGTGGAAGGACTTCATTAAGAAAAGATCTCGCCGAAATCGGCGTCGCGCCAGCGACGCCCTTGATAGGATGAGATAGCGGCGGATCACAAGAACAGCGGACCCTACGACTGCGCGGGACTAAACGCTCAGGAAAAGAAGAAGAAGAAGTTCTGCAATTTTCATGTTGAACATATTTCCTAATCTACTCTTCAATTTCTGAAAAAATTGAAACCTAAGACCTCTGCACACTTTTGAGACGAGCAAGCAGCCGACAGGCGGGCCTTTAAATGTTTAGTTTCGCTCATCCACACGATTCTTCCGGGCGGCAAGGGCATCGAGCCGATAGTGACAGGAGTCTAAGGTAGGAACTGAAACATCCTTTACTGGCGAGCGAGTAACGAAAGTAGGTCCTAACTAGAAAAAGAGTGCGGCACTTCGGCGGAGAATTGTTGGATACACCGCACTCAGAAAGGGGCAGGGCAATGGGCTCGCCGAGGACAAGATGTCCGGGTCCCTGCCTTCACATGGAGGCATCGCATCTCTAATCACTTCCCTTGGCTCTGCAGCTCTATCCTGAACTGATTTCGTTCCTGGGACAAGAGTCAGAATCTTGTTCACCATATTTGGAGGAAAAGAGTTTTCAGCTGCAGCGCCAAGGCTTTCTTCAGGTCCCGTCACATTGCTCAGTTCTAAGGCGTCGTCCGCATTTTCCGACAAGTACAGCAGTATCCTAGCAAGATATGTCATGACAACAACGCGACCATCCACTAGAAAGTTCTTCGATATAAGGAGAATTGTCTGATCCTTGGAAAGAGAGGACGGTGAGCCGGCTTTGCTGTGCGGGCAGGGTGGGAAGCGGGCGGCGGGCAGCACGGTGTACCGAACGATCGCCCCCCGGCACTTCGCCCAGCATTGCAGCCCTTCGATCCAGAGGTCCGGAGGGGACCTGGAACCCTCAAGAGTGCTTATGCAATGCAGTCCACAATAGAACATTTTGAGAAAGCTTCATGCCCGCTTCATTGGCATCCCTTGTGAAGAGCGACCGAAGCTGCGTTTGCTTGCTGCGTTGCAGGTGGAGTTGAAAAAATTCATCATGATCAAACGTCGATGGTGAAAGGCATACCAAAAGCAGCAGAGCAGACGCGTAGCAAGGCGGTATAAATACTGAAGAAGAAAAAGAAAAGATGGACTATGACCTACGACTTATTTTGCCTCTCAAAGAAATATTGTCTGAGCTGCCACACGTAAATGTTTTTTATTATTTTACATTGATGAAATCTCGGACTCGCGACTTTCAATGCAGTGGAATTCTGAGAAATACGGATTGTGTGTCAAACATGGAAATAGGACGTAATTTATGTATTATTATTACATTCTAACATTATAACTAAATGTGATCTCAATGAATATCAGGTAGTGGAAATCCGAAAAGCAAATAGTCGTAAAAGAACATTTTCACGAGCAACTTCATGAGTTTCGGGGAAGATCGTACTTGACGCTCGTAGAAGTGCCGTGCATGCGAATTGTATGTCTGGTGAAACGTTCGACTCCTTGACACCTGAAATGAAAACCATTTTCTGTAGTACGGTGCAATGAGAAGCAATTAAGGAGCGCCAACGCTACAGTTCTTGACTCAAACAACTGTTTGCGGTGTATAAAGGTGGAAAGAGTAGTGAAGGCAATAGCGAGTTGAATCTCGTTTTACACAGTTCACACTTTGCCCTGACACCACGCCCAGCGCTTTCTTGGACACGTCACAGAGACAGGATGCCTAGTAAGATATGATTTACTACTTGAGCTTATCAGCTTGTCTAACGACGAAAAATGTGAATTACCACGATGTCCATGTAAAAAACTGATTAGCTTGCCGAGCCCGGAAATATTCTAGTGTCAGGCGAAGCGACGTTGTAATAAAGCGGCACGGTGAGAATCAACTTTGATCACTCACCTGCGATCGAATATCGGTAAGGATATCCTGTGGAACACCTCTGGTGCTGAATTCGATTTCGAGTTCGTTCCACATACTGTTGGTGTCTGCACCCGTATATCTGATAACTTTATACTTTCGTAAGTTGTCACGAAGCTCACAATGCCTAAAGTCCAATAGTTCAGAAAGTCGTAGAGCATTACGGTAGAGCTAGGCTTACCATGACTGCGGTGCAAAATGCGCATCTTCGACGGTGTGCCGAACCGATGGAGTTTGGGCTCCACCCATTAATCGGTCATATTGTCGTTTCAGTACGCATTCAATGTCGTTGCCACAATTGTAGCACGGATTCTCACGGCTTTTGTCTCTGTAGTGGCATACGCTGAGTAACAGAGTCGGCTCCAACTGCATTAAAACTAATGGATAGCAATGGTTGATGGGGTCATGGCTGCTGCGAGCAATGCCTACAACTAAAGGAGAAGACATATTCTGGGGGCACTAGCATCTGTAAGTTCTGCTCCTTTTGTGCATTTTGGAAGCATCTAAACACTAAGCCACTTCGGCAGGCAAACGATTTATCAGTTTTCACCCTTCAAATAGTAATAAACAATGTTGCGTCTTTACCAAACGGATTAGGAATGGCATTCCAGTTCCTGCATGTGCAGTGTTCCTCATCGAGAGCCTACCTGCCTTCAGAATTTCTAAGGCTGAAGTGCGAACGAAACCGTCGAAGTTCTAGGTGTTTCGACCCAAAAATGGTAGTAGATGAGTGTTAAGGATTATTGCTCACCAAATGAGAAGTCATTGAAGACAACAGCGATCAAACTCTTTTGCTGTTCGAACAGCAAAATGGTTCGAGTGCCTTCCCGATTCTTTATTGCTATGCGAATCATCTAATAAATTTCAAAGAGCCCTCAGAAACGTCAGCTGCTAGAATTATTAGGTATTCTTGATGAGTCATAGTTATTGTATCTGTTCTCATCGTTCATGGAAAGTAGCTCGCGTTAGGTTTTATCTAAATAGTACCCTAAGCCTCCCTTTCACATAGAGGTGACGTATTATTGGTGAGCTATTTGCAGTGTGGAACCCAGACTTCGTTTTTCTTTCAATGCATGATCATTGTATCGCTCGCCCCTATGACTGGGTGCCAATTGGTGGTTGCTTGGCAATAGAGCTAACATGTTTATGAAAGAAAAGAAAAAAATTTTCGTCGATAAACTAGGTTTAGTTCAATGGTTAATAGAACCAGTTTCAGTATAGAAGTGACCAAGGCTGGCACTGAAAGAAGACGCTGACGCTTAAGAGTTGACCAGCTAAGAATGTTGCTCGAGAGTGGTTTGAATCAAAGAACCACACTATGGCTGGACTAGCTAAAGTTGTAGCGATTCTTTCTGTCCTCCACTCACAACAGCACTATCTTCTAACACTTTAGTTATAAGCAGAATCATAGGTGGCTTAGTCTGCATTGACACCAGCAGCGCTAGTCGGAATGGCACTAGCAGGAGCTTTTAAGCTCAGACGTGGCTTATTTATTTTACGTCCTACTAATAGCATGACATGTTGTTGATGAAATAAACCCAGCTGGCTATCTACCTACTGCGCTTCCAAATTGAAACCGTTTGCTTATTGCAATTCTGTTTTAATCTAGAAAAGAAGACAGCGGGCGACTGTAACACAATTCTAGCTCGCAGTGTATGCTCGCTTTTCTGTACTTAATTTTTCCTCTGTTCCTTGACGGTCTTTTCCAGGTTGATTCTGCTTCCTTTTCAGGTGGGTTAGGATTTTAGTCACCCATTTTGTTGTTACTGACCGTTGATTTTTTTACGAATTTGCATGGTGTCTCATTTCACGGATTATTGTCAGCGCGCCGTTGTACCTAAGTAAACAAAAATGAACAAAATTTTCGCATACTCTAATTACATTTACTGTACTGCAATGTTGCATTAAGATAATGTTGAAGCACTTTATGTGGTTGAAGCACATACATATCGGTGGCTGAAGCTGTCTAATGGCTTGCGGCATAGTTGGTTTCCAAAGGTCCAAAGATTTTCCAGCTAATACTCACATGGAAGGGTCTGAACCACATTTCTGAACGGGGAAGCTTGTCAGATCCACCCTTCAAGTATATACGGTGCGTTTCAAAAGTAGGTATCCACCTCATATTTGCCCATATCTCGTTTCGCGTTCATCTCTGCAGGTCTGCACTGGTTCCACTAGATTCTGCGCAGTGGAAAATAAGAGGCGCTCACTTTCAAAATTTTTTTATCTCACACGAGACTCAGACCTTTTTGGAGAAAATTCATTAAAAATTTCTGTATCAAAAGTATGTACCCACTTTCGAAAAGCAAATTTTTTATTAAATTGGAAAGTTGAGCGGACCACCATTATTTCATACAATCATAAATCCTACTTTGCATGCTGTTGAAAGGTTCTGGATGATTTTATTTTTGATAGTGTCCAAAGCAGTGAAAACCACTGCCACATCATTGAATTGCCGGTTATTCGTGTAGACTCGTTGAACCAAGAGTTCCAACATGTTCTCCGTCGTGCTAGGAGAGAGGTCGGCTAGTCCGCTACTTGAATGTTGCGACGGTGAAGCCAATTTTGGACTGTCCATGCGACACGATGGAGGACTAAGCTTTAGGTTTCTGCTGCTGCAAAAGCCGGCTTTAGTGATCCGACTCCGAAGTGGCGACCACGAAGGTTCTCGCAGATCTCTCCAGTAATGTCGGTATCCATCGGGACCATTCAGATTAAATTTTTCCTGTTGGTGAAGAACAAGTAGCGGACTAGCCGGCCTCTCTCCTGACTGCAGCACGATGGAGAACATGTGGGGACTCTTGGTTCAACCTGAGCGATCGAAAACAAAATCATCCAGAACATTGTCAACTGCGCGGATAATAGGATGTATGATGTTATAAGAACTAATGATGGTCCGACCTACTTTCCAATTTAATAAAAAATTTGTTGTGGATACATATTTTGTGGACACATACTTGTGAAACACAAATTTTTTTCGAAACGTCTGAATCTCTTGTGTGACTAAAATTTTTGAAAGTGAGCGCCTACCTATTCTGCACTGCGCTGAATCTAGTGGAACCAGTGCAAATCTGCAGAAATGATCGCGAAACGAGATATGTTCAAATTTGAAGTGGAGACATACTTTTGAAACGCACTGCAATGAAGCTTCTGCCAAGTCGTTAAATCAGACATACAGCAGTTCCCAAAGTTTACTACGGAGTAACGGCGGCAGCGATCGCAAGTTCTGGCGTGTTTACTCGCTTATTCACTATGGATCCTCCGTTAAGCGTTTCTGAGCGCAGTGGACGGAGGCGCTGCTTAAGGAGAGGAGAGGAAGGTAGGAGGAATAGTCCTCGTGCCTTCGATCGCTTTCGCATCGGTCGAGATTTGAAGGGTCCTAACATCCACAAATTTTTCATGCATTTCTACATATTTTCCAGCTGTATATTGTGGAAAGCAACCCTGTTGCCACTTGTTTGCTATTGACCGGGTTTCAAAAACAAAACAATCTTAAGAAAGGTCGTAGACTCTAGTAAAGAGCGATCCGTTTGTGTGATACACTAAAAATAACTGTTTTCTCGCACACTGAAATAAGCTTAAATAGTTGTCCTTTGTTGGACCCATATCATTCCACGTCCGACTTTCGATGAATCTTGGCATCATTAACGCTATAATAGTCGAGTAGCTTCTTCAGCGTGGCTAGGATTGGATTGAGTCTTCATTACGACATCCGTTTCGGCGTTGTCGCTAATAAATTCCATCTTTTCTCATCTTGAGCACGGCATTGCCATTGTCTTTCTTTTGTGTGTTCTTTTCCAACGAGGTTTTTAGGTGGAAATTTTATTTTTGGACCGAGGTTTCGACCCTGTCGTCTCCAATTGCCTAAAAATGGCTCCATGCATTAGATTTGTAGACAATCCCGACCAAGCGCTCTACCAACGTTAGCAATTTCGACGTAGAGTCAAGAGCACAGGACCAAACCCCGAACTGTCGAACAAACTCACATATATTTCCATTGCAGGCGAGTAGCGATTGCGCTACTTGCTTGAGCAATTTGACAACCAGTCGCGAATGGGGGCTACTACGTCATTTCATAACGACAAGGAGAGCAAGTCCCACCGGCCACTTCAGAACCCACATAGCAGTAGAAACGGCAGAAGACCATTCGAAATGGATGAATACTCGTTTTGGTTTTCATCTAGACTCTTGCTAGAAGTCCAGAACGCTTCAAGTTCTTTTCTGTATGAAACCTTTGTCTCGAGGGTCAACTCAATCACACTCACAATATCAATTGCCTCACTTACCGCAGAATTGTGAGAAGCCTACATCAACTGAGAGATCTATTTTGTTACAAGCATAATCGCGAAAACAGTCGTTAATTGTACGCCCATTCCGTCTGTAACCATTCCATGCAACCACTATAGGCAATCCACTGCTCCATTCGAAATTGATGCCAAGATGCGTGAGTTGACAAGCGGTGTATTAGGCACTCTTGGGCATCATAGCGGTTTCGCCACAACAACATGACACCTCGGCATCGGAAAAAATTCAGAGAATTTACCAACTAAGGTCAATTGGTAACATTCGCATTCCCGTTAGCGATAAGAGCGGAATTCGTCGATATTTATCAATCGTTGCAGAAGGAAATAAAATTGTTAAAACTGTGAGCTGACCCTAAGGAGGACGATGTTTATGAGGAACGTGCGAGTTTCTGATTCCTAGTTTTCGCTCAAGAGTTCGAACATCTCCGAATACTCCAGCTACGTTTACCTAGGTTGGGAAGTCAACATTGCCAAATGCTAAGTGCCGGAGCCTCCTAAACGGAAATGAGCCAGTTTGGGAGCTTTCAGAAAACGCCGGAGAGGTGCAACGCGAAGGAGACGAAGAGCCTCCATCTCTGATTTCAACAATTCAACTCTACTATTTTTTGCTATTCTATGCATAAGATACTTGACCCCTACAAAAGCATTGGAAACGATTCACGCCAGTGGGAGAAGGCGTCAGGAAGCCCGAGCTTCGCCGACTTTCAAGGATCAGAAACGCTGTCGCATGAGCCCTGTCGTCAAAAATTAGGTCGACCGACCACGTAATTCGCTTCGCAGACGTCAGCGGAACTAAAACCGTCACCTACTGGATTCTGCGGGATGTGAAAGAACATGAGTGCACATACAAACGCGTTGTTCAGTCTTCCTCGCGAAGGATCGAGCGAACAATAAGATGCTATTCTTTATCACCGAGCGAGTATGATGTATTGGAGCACTTTAGCATGCGACTAGGGTGTATAGAGACTCGTTTCAAGCCCCGCTCGAGTAGCTGATCTACGGGACGACTATTTCTACAGTTGAATTTAAAACTGGTGATGTCTGTATGAAAAAAGACTTTCAAAAAATGTAGCTGATCTTAATTGGAAGATATACTGATGCATAGAGACTTACAGTATGCACTTATTGACGAATCCAGAAATAAAACGTTCAAGTGGCTCACGAACGACCAAAACATTGAACCAGTCGTCGTCTAGTGCAAACCGTGAGCTGTGGAAGAACGCCAATGCACGGATGGAGTCGTACTCATTCTTGCCCTTGCAAAACCTGAAACTGGTCACAGAATTTTTAGTCAATTCCTGTCGCAGTTGTTTCTTGATATATTTATTTATTTATTTATTTATTTATTTATTTATTTATTTATACGTGGATATCCACGCAAAAAATAGAACACACAGGACATGCACATTAAGAACCAGAACAGATCGAGTAAAAATATACTGCTAGGTATAAGCGACAGACAGCGGCAACAGTTAGAAGCAAACTATTAAGGAACATCCTGGAGATACCTGTCAATAAGTCTTTTGTATTGCCTTAGCGATTTTGGTAGAATGTTTTTCTTCGAAAACTTTGAAATTCGGTTCCAGCTCGGTCTGTGAAAAATGTAGACCTTATATTACTTCTAGCTTTTGGAATCTGGATCTTCATCTGACCACCTCTAGTAATAGAGCAAGATAGTGAATAAAATTCCTGAAGAGGAAGATCCAACATGCCATTGATCAGCTTATATACGGTGATTAGATCATATCGTTTCTTACGAAAAGCAAGGGTGCGTAAATTGAAGAGTTTGTTTCTCTCAAGAGCCGATGGAATGTTAGTATAATTACACCCATGTACTCTTATCCAGAGCTTTCTTGTAAAGCTATTTTGTACAGATTCCAATCTAGAGATTTCACGCTTGCATTTAGGACTAAATACTGTGGTACCATATTCAAGTACAGGCCTGACATATGTTTTGTATGCAAGCACCATGTGAACGACCGAATTTGTTTTCAATGACTTAAAGATATTATGCACGATTCTGTCAGCTTTCTTAGCCGCATCTTCGCAATGTGCCTGAAAGAAAGCTTTGTATCTAGAATGAAACCTAGGTCCCGCACAGTAGGTGCACTACTGAGTGGCTGATGATCAAGATGATAGACCTTTCTATTGACGTGCTCTCCAATGTGAAATACTTTAGGCTTTTGACCGGATAATGGAAGATTCCACTTAGCTGACCAATCAGCAATTGAATTTATTGCAGATTGAAGGGCATTGTGATCTTCCTCATTCACAATGCTTTTGTATATTTTGACGTCATCAGCAAACATTTTGCAGGTGACACCGTGTTGATCAATTAAGGAGGGAATCTCGGAAGTATACATAATAAAAAGAATTGGAGAAAGGACGCCACACTGTGGGACACCACTAGTAACCGGGTATGATTCAGAAAGCGATTCGTTGACTCTAACTTGGAAGGACCTGTTTGTTAAAAAGTTTTTAACCCAGTTAATTATTCTTGTATGGACACCTATTCTTACAAGGCTAAAGATCAATTTGCTGAATGGAACTTTGTCGAAAGCTTTCATAAAATCAACCTAATATTCATAATCTAATATATGATCGACCAAATTTGTTAAAATGGTAAAGAAGTGGTCAATTCAGGTCATTTCTTTTTCTTTAGTCTTCAAGTGGTCAGTACTGAGATGGCAAGCCGTTATGATGATGTTTCATTGCGATCAAAGCTAAGGTGCGAGGCGGGACTCGGCACCGCGACAGGAGGTATATCCGCTGTTCTGGGGACCGGGAAACTTTGCATCTCAAGGTTCTGTAAAGCAGCCGTTAGACTCTCAGAGATGCCCTGGGGGTTGGGAGTGGGTGAGTAAGGGGGGGGGGGGGGTGAGAGAGATTGCATCCCTCCCGGCGAGGGGCGTGGCCATATCTTGTATCTCCTGACCGTCCCCCGCGGGACTCAACCCACACCTAATCGGGAAGAACCAAACTGACAAGGTGTTAATATTTCGTTCCCTTTAACGGGCTGGAGTCCCACCTGGCGCTAGAATTCCAGGTGGACAAAATGGTTGATGGGAAATACCAGAGCAACAGAACAGGGTTTTGAAGTGCTGCTCGAGGTGAGATGAGGTTAGGAGAGTGAAGCAGTACATAAAGTGCAACGAGAAAAAGATCCTCAAACGAATATTCTCGCCGAATCGTAGCGGCGAGAATTTCCTTCCTGAAAGCAGCTGTTCTGCGCTACGACTCGGCGAGAATATTCGTTTGAAGAGGACTGCCACATGGGAAAAGCAAGAGCTCATTATCCGATCAGAGGAAGCGATCACAGCAATAACGTTCGCCTCCCTCAGGAAAAGCTGAAAAAACTATGAGCAAGTATGCTACCACCCTTAATAAATTCGAGAGCAAAAGCACTAAGGAAGCTGAGCATTATGAAGATTACGCCTCAAAGGCTGAGTCAGCACTATTCCTGTTGTTCGACCTCTCCGTACTCTTGGAAGCGTGGCTCAGCTTCTGATATCTTCTGCTTTCCGGGAAGCGATGTTCGCCTTACACCCGTGATAGGGAATCAAAAATTAAAAAGCAGATCATAGAGTCCTTGCACAATCTCAATATCCGTCCCGATGCTCGAGGAGGCCTTCAATGCTACGGACGTCTTGGTAGAGCCTAACTAGATGCTAGCGCAAAATATCCGATCTTCATATTGCAAAAAGCTTTCTACTGGAAACAGTTATCAGAGATCTCCATGGAGAACGCCATCCTAGAGTAAGTCATACAACAGCGACAGCTAGACAGGAATACTGGATTCCTCGGCTGCAATCACAACTCTTGTCTCTAACTCGCAAATGCTTGCACTGCCAGAAATTCAACAAACTCCCGTTCAAATACCCTAGACAAGAAAACCTAGCAAGAGAAAGAGTTGTGCTGTCACATCCTTTTCAAAATGTCGGACTGGATTATTTTGTACCCCTAACTACAAGGTCGCGCACGGGTTACCAAGATAATATCCAATGCGCAATCATAACGTGCATGACAACACGTCTTGTACATTTAGACGTTGTTTCAGACCTCACGATGGTAGCATTCCTTAACATGCTCCGCAGATTTTTTGCAAGAAGGGGAGTACCACGTTCAATAACAAGCAACCACGCACCCACCTTTGAACTAGAGGAAGCAATATTGAACGAGAGCCTATGGACAGCAAGATCCGACCCAGCCATAGCGAAAATGTTAAGTGAGAGAGAAATTGACTGACGACATATTATGCCGTACCCTCCCTAGCAAGGAGGGTTTTACGAGAGATTAATTAAACCAGTCAAGTACTCTCTACACAAGACATTGGAAAAGGCTCTGCTGTCTTTGGAAGAAATAACAAATTCATTGACAAAAATCGAAGCGCTGGTCAATACTTGATTGCTCATCCACGTAGGCAGCGATTTCAGCGACAACCAAACATTGAGGCCTACAGACTTTATTCAAAGAGGGCTCCAAGTGGCCCCTATACTGGGAATCGCTCCTCCCAACTCCGGCGATTCCGGCTATCTTTCATCGAATATCGACCCGTATTTCAAACAAGAAACCAGGCTACTGCGTCCTTAGAATCATCTTTTAAATACACGGGAAATTTTTGGAGCATCTTACAAACTCAATACCTAATCGCTCTTCGAGAAAAGCATGTCGTCGAGGTAGGACAGAAGAAGGGATGTCAGCGAACTCCACAGACGGGTGCAGTAGTGCTTCTGTGTGATCCAAAACAACCAAGGCACTGCTGGAAGATGGGAGTGATAAATAAGTTAATTGTCAACAATGGCGGCACCATCCGCGAAGCTGCTCTACGGTTATCTTCGCAACGCCTTATACTTTCATTCATAAATCTTCTTGTCCCGTTAGAACTTGAACAAGAAGACAATAACCAAAGCAAGGTTCATCAAGAAAACTGTCCTATGCGGGAAAGTTCAGAAGAAACATTGCTTCCTTCTAGAACTTCTGAGGACGCTACCAAACTTCAAGAGCAGGCTACGACCCATGTACTCAGCGTTATCATCTTATTAAACGAAGAAGGATTAATTGCAACAAATGTTCAGAAGAATCCGACAATATAGAGGATTACGCTACACCGGTATCGAACACCATCAATGTATCAGCTTTGTTCCAAATCGGTCGTGGTTGGAGTATCCAAGGAAACAGCTGAGAACAGCTTCATGCACTCAATCCAGTGTACTCCAGGTGGGATAACGCTATTTTCTCCAGCTCTAGTTCCATACGCGATCTGCGCCGAGCACCACTGCGTTTAAATGGAAAACCCGAGAATTCACGAAATAATCAAATTCCCTCCTGACGTTATGCTTCACGAACACATCGTCAGCGGAAGTTTGAGGATGGACTTTCCGTCAATACCATCGAAACTACATGAACTCCAGGACCGTCAATATCCTGTACATTCTGCGCTCTGAACATCTTCAACCCGGAGTGTTGGCCAAAGAGCGCAATTTTGAAACATTCGTTCTGGCATATTTGATAGTCACTGTCATGACTTCTTGTACGTGCCCATAGTGATCGGCCTTCATATCAGAACGGTCTTGAGGCTACTCTGGGTAGTTGTATTCACTATTCTTGCTAACGTTCACAGACGCGAATCACACCCACTGACGCAGACATAAACGCTCACATAATCTTCACATGAATCATATGCCAAAATTGGTTTGAATATTAGAAATATCTTTTGCTTCGCCTTCGCATAAAGCCTAGCATGTGTCAAGCTCGATGGGAATCTAAGCTTAATTGAGGTACTCACCATGAAGATTCATCAATTATCTCGCATCACTTGGCGCTAAAAGTATTGGCGGGATCTTTTCTACGTCATCACCAAGGACAGAAGAGCCCGTATTCATCAACGACTTAACGGGTAACGATGGAGCGAACCGCCAAACCGCCGCATACCGCAAGTAGTCAACGCGCTGCGTAGTAAATTTATAGAAAGAAAACTGTTGTAACGGTCATCCGGCTAGAGTGTCAGGTAAACGACGCAGTGAAGGTGAGAAACGACGCAGTGAGGACGCTCCACCGCTAATTTCTGACCAAGTGGCAACGAGTTGGGTTCGTTGTCAATAGTAGTCGAACGCATCCACAAGAGCATTTTGCGGCCGATTTCAAGGGTTATAAAGATTAAAAGATTTTTGCAGATCCTCCGCTTTACAGACGTTTCCTACTTTAACATAAGAGATTGGTGATGACGTCGAAAACATAATAAATAATCATAGTCATTGATCTTATAATCTCTGGGAAACTCCGCCTGTGGAAGTCTGATCTTCCACTGCCGGTCTCAAGCCCAGGTAGATATGAGAGTTGGATTCCTGCCGAGGGACCGTAAAAACTAAGCTAGAAACCATGGAGGTTCGTGAAAGGACATCAACTCAAGCTACCGCATCCGGGACAGCTGATGCGCTGGCAATGATGAGTCGAAACCGGCGCGCCGGTTCACTCGCAAAAGAGAAGTCACTGTTACGTCGTGAAACATCCGAACGTATATCATGTAGGACAGAACATGAGCTTGTCAGATACATTAAGCATAACTGTGCTATCCGAGTTATGGCTCACTGGATGAGGACGAACGAAGATACGTGTCCCCACGGAAAAGCTCAAGCTACGTTGTTCTGCAAAGACGGCGACAAGCACACGGGAGGTGTCGAATTTGCGTTAGTCGAAAAGTCAATTGACTGCGTACTGGCGTTTCATCCAACCTCTTGTCTATTGGCAGTACTGACGCTTGCTGGTACAATTCAAACACACATCTTCTCAGCATATACCCCAACGGAAATCTGCCAAGACGACGCAAAAGACGGCTTCTACACAGACTTGCAGACAGCTGTTGACTTGGTTCCCAAAACAGATGTGATATTGCTTGCAGGAGACTTCAACGCTGATGTTGGCAGAAATCGTGACGGTTGAGAAAAGGTACTTGGACGATATGGTATAGAAGTGAGCGACAATGGTGTCCCGCTCCAGACATTTGCTGTCGCAAATGGATTGCTGATCGGAAATAGAATCTTCCGGGCATAAACAGAAGCATCAGCTAAAGTGGCGTGCACCAAATGGTAGTGAATCTGCACCTCTGGAAGTCCTCGTCAACAGGCGATTCAGAGCATCCATCAGTGACGTACGTGTAAAACGTGGTGCCGAATACGGATCCGATCACCATCGACCATCGATCTTGTGTGTGCCAGAATGCGGCCCAGACAGCAGAAGGGAAAAGGAAGCACTACGCGTACCATACGACGGAACTGGTTGATCCACGCGGAGCCAACATCCCTGACTACAATTCCAAATGAGCTGGCGAATCGCTTTGAGTCACTTGCATAGAAGTGCGATGCAGATGAAGAAGAAAGACAGTTCACGAATGCTGCATGTAAAAGCGCAGAAGAACTTTGCCCAATTGTTAGGTAGCGCACACAGCCCTGGATCTCAGAAGTGTGCCTGGATCTCATCGTCCAACGAAAGCATGCAAAACTTGTAAACCGTGAACGATACGTCCAGCTCTATCGTAAGACTCGACGCCAGGTTAAACTCGATCGTGAAGTTTATTGGAATTCTATAGCAGACCAAGCAGAGATGTCGCTTGTAGAAACGAATTTCGAACTCTCTATGCTACACTGAGACGCTTTACAGACCAAAAAGCCGACAAACGATTATTTAAGAAAAGCTGATGGAAGCTTCAAAAAATAATCTGAAGTGCGCCTCCAACGATGGAAGGAATTCTTCGAGAGAATGTACGATCACGCTAGATCAGACCCTCAGGTTGCACCACTTTGGCCCTTATACCAGAGGCAATCGGATCGGACACTGCACCTACCAGGGAAGAGATCGCTGAAGCTATAAGCCTATTTTAAAATAACAAAGCGGCCCGAATCGATGACGTAATGGCGGAAGTACTGAAGGCTGGTGGAGATGTGCTGACTAACCGTTTACATGCCTTGATGAAGTTAATCTGGAGAACTGAGAAAATTCTCACGGCTTGGAAACTGATCATTGTCATACCAGTTCTAAAAAAGGTGACCAATGTGACTGCAAAAACTATCACGGAATAAGCCTAATTTCTATCACAATAAATGTGTTCACAAGAGTACTTCAGGCGAGGCTACAGAAGCAACGTAAATGTAAGAGGAACAAGCCGGCTTCCATCCGGGAAGAGCCTGCTGTAATCAGATTTTCGCTCTTCGGCAGATAATGGTGGAGCTCATAAGATGTGGAAAGTGAATGATCATCGTACAGTACCGGACACGTCTTCTGAATAGACGCCGCAAAAACCGCGATTTTGCGATTTTTGCGTTTTTTGATATGACTCGCCCAAAATTCATTCATTTTTGAAAATAACAATATATTCGAGCTCAGGAGCTTAAGCTCTCTCGTACGGTATATGCTGTTCATATGGAGCCATGAAAATGTTCGAAATTAAAAACTTGCGTTCAATTACGAAGGGCGGTCGCGGACGAGTTGTCGGTCGCAAGCCGTCGAAAACAGTTGCGTGCTCACAATTCCTCCAATTTGAGGTTTTTTGAGAAACAGTTGCCACCGTTCGATTCGTCTTTTCGAGATCTACACAAACATGTATACAACTTCGCCAGAACAAAGCGTTTGCGCAGTGGGTTCTCTAAAATGACTGTCGCAAACATTTGCGATTGAAGGAGCTTGTACTTCAGGACTTGCATGTTCTCGGAGTAGTTTAAGCACGGCGTAAAGTGTTATGTTATGCCAGGAATCCTCCGTGAGTGCACCGTGCACAGTGCATATAGGATCGAACCCTATCAATCGACGGAGGGCGACAGCTCGCAAGTTGCACCGCGAGCGTGATCTGAGCGCAATAATTCTGTCACGTTGGAATTTTCCGGCTGCAGCTTGCGGATTTTGTAAAGAGTAGAATGTTCAAGAAGTGCGCTGAAATACAGCAACGTAGCTTGTGACTGAACAAAGCTCCAGCGGGGCGAAAATGCAGTTTGGCCTTGTGTGACACGATTTTTTCCCAGTTGAATCGACTACTGTGGGAAGACAAAAAGAGCTAACGGCATGCAAATGCGTTGGTCGGCACTAGACTGAAAGCACTTTGCGATGACGTGCTCGCAGCTCTCCAGTTGCCTAAACTGCTTTAGCAGATCCAGATCTATAGAAATCCTATAGAAATCCCTCCAGATCCTATAGAAATCGGCGAAATTTTCAAAAACGGACATCGGATTTGTAATCAGCGCACCAAATAACGCCTAGATGATTTTGGACGAAGTTTGGATGAGAAAATTTGGAAATTTCGAGATCGTCGACTTTCGATGACGTCATCCGGGTAGGCTCGGCGAAGAGCGACCTCATCAGGGTCAAGCTTGAGATACGAGAATCGAAGGGGGGGGGGTCGTACTGTGGCCTCTTCTGGAGGGGGGGTCGTACTCTTCAGGTTTTTTCAGAGGATTCTCTCTCATTCTTCAGGTTTTTCGGTTTTTCGGGATGTTTTTAATTCTTAATAATTTGTTTTTTCCAGGAATGCCTACGAAGGCGTGGAGTCCCTCCTTCGTCCCGCAAAGGTGTAAAAATTAATATAAAAAGCTTCAAATAATGATTGTATTACTTGTTAAAAATAAAGATTTTCTGCATCCAGATTTGGGGTTAATGAGAAGTTTCCATTTTTCAGATTTTTTTCAGGAAGTCATGGAGGCGATAGTTTTCTGCCTTAACGAGCGACATCTACGTCCTAAATTGCAGGTTATAAAATTTGAAGTGTTAATTACTAAGAAAAATTAAGTGCTTTCCCTACAAGATTTTTGAAAGCGCTCTTCGAAGCGATGACGGAATGGCAACCGGAGGAAGGACTTGTCACGGAACTAATTTTCTCTCTTCTGCAGGAAACAGCATTAGAAAATAAAGTTTTAATCCATAGTTTGACACACAGCAATAAAATCTGCTTTTCTGAAACGATCCTCTATATGAACAGACGCTCCGATTTGTATCATTTGCCGAAGAATTTCGACACCGTTAATTACATGGAGGCCGCTGTCTTTACAACCTGCTTTTTATAGCGAGGATCCACACTTTTTATAGTTTTAAAAGTTCTGTGAATTTTTTCAGAGATGTCGCACAAACTCCGAAATATGGTAGGTTACATGGAGCCGTTGAGTTCTCCGATATCATCGATCCCCACTGAGGATGATCTTCTCGCGAAAATTTTTTTTATCTTCTGAGGGAAAGAAAACACGAGAGTGAAATTGTGCTTCATGGATTTCAAGTCATGAGTATTACTCAGTAAAAAACTGAGCTTCTTCGCAGCGATCTCCGATATGATTAGGGCGGATCGTATTTAAATTTTTCCTTTTTCAGGAAAAATTAATTAATTTTTACCTGAAACAGATCACGCATACAGGAAAAATGTTGCCACAAAAAGTTTCAAGTCTTGTTTAATGCACAGCGTAAAAATCATAGTTTTCTGAAACGAATAGATTGGATCGACCCCTGGTCGATATGGCACCGACGTCGTAGGAGCGACGAAATTCGACGTTCACAAAAGTGACCATGACTCGGTTAGCTTTTGAAGATTTGAAAAAGCCAATGGCTTTTTAGGAACTAAAAGAAAAGTTCTTTATAAAAACCTGTTTTCAAAAACTAGATCTTCATACGGGGCGGAGGCCTTCGATTTTTGTGTGAAAAGTTTGAAAAATTTTGTATAAATAATTATATCCCGGTAAGTTTTTCGAATTTTAAAAGAGTTAATAGCTTTTTGAGAGCTAAAGAGTGTCTAAAAATTTTTGTTGATAAAGCACTTAAGTTAGCTTTAGAAATTATCACTCGGCATTGAATGGAGTACAATTTCGAATTCTGATGTCGCTCCTTCACGTCAAAAAATGTGCCGTGTCCACGAGATGCTCGGAAAGCCTGAAAAGTTGAACTCGTTGTGATTAATTCGACGACTGCTCTCAAAAATGCTTTACTTTCAACTGTAAACAAACAAAACATTATTATCAAAAGATTACATACACAAAACCTTTATCAGCGTTTTTTTTCTAACAAATTACTAAATTAAACAGTTATTCAGTAACACTCTTTCTTGAACTAAACTGACACAGTGGAAGCTGCGCCTGGAAAGAAGGACCTATTAAAGGGTACAAAAATCGCATGAAAATGTTTAAAAAATTCAATGCGGATAGGAAATGTGGTTCACATAAGGGGGGGGGTCGTACCAGATCCACTCTGGGAGGGGGTTCGTAAATTTTCGGCAAAAATCGAACCCCGCGCTTGACCCTGGCCCTCATCCTCGAAGGAAATTGTCAAAAAAACAGTTCTCCCGGAATTGGCCGAGATTGATACCGTCCGATAAAACTTTTTAAGCTGAACAGAAAGGTACCATTTGTTGTGTCAAAAACTCAAATGTGGGCGAGTAAAGGCGGAAAGAACTTCGCCGTCGCCCTCCGCCGCTCTAAAATGGCAGATTGTGCTAAAGCAGTTTAGGCAACTGGAGAGCTGCGAGCACGTCATCGCAAAGTGCTTTCAGTCTCGTGCCGACCAACGCATTTGCATGCCGTTAGCTCTTTTTGTCTTCCCACAGTAGTCGATTCAACTGGGAAAAAATCGTGTCACACAAGGCCAAACTGCATTTTCGCCCCGCTGGAGCTTTGTTCAGTCACAAGCTACGTTGCTGTATTTCAGCGCACTTCTTTAACATTCTACAGCTTACAAAATCTGCATGTTGCAGCCGGAAAGATTCAAACGTGATAGAGTTATTGCGCTCAGACCACGCTCGCGGTGCAATTTGCGAGCTGTCGCCTTCCGTCGATTGATAGGTCGATCCTACATACATTGTGCACAGCGCACTCCAAAGTCTCGCCGGAACAGAGTGAGGCAAATCCTGAGTAAGGCGGCTAAGAATTTCTCATAAAACTCCCTGAGTGCTCACTCTACAAACTGTTCCACCCCCTCGATTGATAGGCTCGATCCTATATGCACTGTGCACGGCGCACTCTCGGAGGATTCCTGCCTGGCATGGCAAAACACTTTACGCCATGCTTGAGATGCTCCGAGAACATGCAAGTCCTGGAATATAAGCTCCTTCAATCGTGAAACTTTGCTCCAGTCATTTTAGACAAACCACTGCGAAAACGCTTTACTCTGGCGAAGTTGTATACAAGTTTGTGTAGATCTCGAAGAGACGAATCGAACGGTTGCAACTTTCTCAAAAAAACCTCAAAATAGAGGAATTGTGAGCACGCAACGGTTTTCGGCTGCTTGCGACCGACAACTCGTGCGCGACCGCCCTTCTTAATCGTAGTTTTCAGTTTCGAACATTTTCATGGCTCCATATAAACAATATATACCAGACGAAAGAGCTCAAGCTCCTGAGCTGAAACATATTGTTAGTTTTACCAAAATTGCGATTTTTGCGGCGTCTATTCATAAGACGTGTCCGGTACTGTATAGACTTCCGCGCAGCCTTCGGTAGTGTGTACTAGTCAGTTCATTGAAAGATATTGGAATCAGAACATATTGCACCGAAAATCGTGCGACTGCAGCAGGTGACATATGCCAACTGCTCTAGCTTTGGGCGTAAGGAACTTTAACTGTGTTTACAATACGATTTGGTGTGAAAAAAGGATATGTATTGTCATCGTTACTGTTCAGTTGTATGGTTGCAGTCATGCGGGAAGTGTTTAGCGGACGACAAGGAGTTCAACTTGGAGAAGATCAATTCGTTACAGACGTCATGTTCGCTGACGATAGTGCTATAATCGCAGAGTGATGCAGAGACAAATGAAATTCTTCAAGAGATTGCCGCTATAGCTATTTTTTCTTTCTTTTTTGACTGACTATAGACGCTGAAGAGGCAAAAGTGATCACAACCGACGGATTACCCTGCACACTCTGCCTCGACGACTCCCAGATCGAACAAGTAGAAGAGTTCAAATAGCTCGTTTCTTTGGTACAGCAGTGCAAAGTCTCATGCTCCGCGGAAATCCGCAGCAGGATTGGCAAGGCTGCGATGACCTTCGGCTCACTAACGTGGTGTTTATTTAGGAGACACGACGTATCGCTGACAATAATGATGAGAGTGTTTCGACCCATTGTCATGTCAATATTGCTTTATGGAGCTGAAACATGAATGCTTCTGAAAGCTGACTTGCAGGAGCTAGAGGTCTTCCAAATGAGGTGCCTCATACGAGTACTAAACATCTCACTTCGCGATGGGATTGCGAATGAAAACGCGGGCGAAAAAGTGAGATACGACATCGCGCCTCAAAATTAACCAGTAACAATCGACTATTAAGCCTAATCCACTATTTTTGCATTGTTGGACAGGTATTACAACTCATAAAAATTTGTGTTGAACACCGTTATAAAAATCAGAAATTTGATGTGAGTGCAATTTAATTATTACTGTTATTTCGAGAATCAGACGACTGATCACCCTGCTTCATCTGCACCTACCGCAGCATACTATTCGATGAAACAAGCGTCGGATTCGTGTTCGTCATCCCAAAAAACCCCCATAGGCGAAGTTTGAGCCAAATCGTGGCTTCAAAATAATTTTATTAGATGTGCGTCCCAAATTGGGACCCATTGTCCGAGGCGACCGAAAAGGTGCGTCCCAGTTTGGGACACGTTGTCGTCAACGTGCTAATGGAAACCAAAAAATGAGAATGTGTGACTAAGATTTTTGGAAGCCTTGTAGCTTGCGCAAATTTCGAGCGAGGTTATCTGTTAGAACAAAATGGAACGTCTGAGAAGCAACCTACACGGCACGCAACTACCAAAGCCTATGAAATCGTTAAGCATCGGTTAGCAGATGGTAAACCCTAAGCTATGTGAGGGTGTTGGATCGCGTATCAGCGAAGCGAAGCCCTGAGCATTCTCGAGTACGATTTATGGTCTAGTACTCTGCTACAGCAGATGCCTGCACGGCAAATATCTCTTATTAGATAGCGCTTATTGTGCACGCGACGCGATGTAATGATAAGCTCCCATATGGATTCATCTCGTCGCGCGCTCGATAGGGGAGAATATCAACACATCGCATCGCGCGTTGAGTGCACACTAAACGCTCGCTTAGTTGCTCGAGTAATAATACACCACCACCTGAGGCAGCTTTCCAAATATTCAACAGTAGTATAAAAGAGAATAAACAGCTACTCACCGAGATGTATATGTGTCGTTATTCATATTAATCACATGACTTCGGTATGCAACAGCGTCGTACAAGTAGCACATGATTGCTGTCATTATGGTGGAGATATTCTTGTAAATCACACATGTTGAGATGTGATACTCTGGCGCCACCTAAACAAATAACATGAAAAGCAAAGCTATCGGATATGCCCGATGTTTCGTAGAGACAGCCAGCATTCCCGCAGAGTCTCTCTGCCATTTTTTAGAGTCTGTTTTCACATTCGGATTCCGTAGCTGTCGCTCTTACGATCTAAAAGGTGTAGAAGCAAGCAGAGAGGTGGATATTTGTTTACACCGCTTTAGTCATAGATGCTTAGTCATTTTAAGGTAGAGCGGGACAGCGCTTTTCTTCCACACAGTTGAACTACAAGGTTGTTCATAAAGTTTCCCGCCAATCAGTTTGCCAACTTACCAAATTTTCGCCATGATCTGGAACCCTCCATCGATAACAAATGATCTAAGGCTTTCATAGCCTTCTATTACGTAATGTTGCTTCCCGAACATGGCTTACAAAACCATCTTGGACGTTAAGCACGACTGCTCCTGCTCTACGAATTTAGAAAGCACGCCAACGCAGGTAAAGAACATGTGTGATGAGTATTTTTCTCTGTGTCCTACACAGTGGTTCTGAAAGCTTAAAAACTGGGACAGTGACTTCGAGGAGCAACAGCGGGCTAGAAGTAATCTGAAGTGGATGAGTAGCGACTTCTGGAGCTGCTTCAGGAGGACCTCTGGTCCAGCCCCATAGAGCTGGCAGAGTAACTTGTGTATCGCCACACCACCACAGCTGCTCGCCTGCGCGTCCCAGGGAAGGCATGGAGATATGGACCAGGATACCGAGAGTGCTGGATACTGCATGATCTTTGCAGCAACGAGCTACATGTCCGCAGGAATGCACGAGTGAGCCTCTTAACTATTTGGCAGAATTTTTCTTCGCTCGTGGACTTGGTCACTGTCGACGAAAAATGGGTAGGATGTTCCATGTGCGACTGCCGTTGAATCTTGGCATGTCGTTTAACAGTGGTGCAGAATGTTGTGAAGCTGTTGAGCCAAGATTGTTTTGAGAGCTTTATGCGGTTTAGGGTTTGGCGACTTAACCACCTTCTTCAGAGGCTGGAAAAGACAAAAGTGGTTTGGCAAATTACTCGTCCAAGGGTCATTGCATGCAACAGGGACCCCGAAAGTTGATCAGGAAGTGAAAGGGATAAAGAGCAATGCAACCCGACTGACCTTATGGAAGCAGACGAAAGGCTGGTTGGTCACCCTCGGAGAACGACTTGATGAATCAGCTCTCATTTTGGGACAGCCACTCACCCTCCTACTGGCGCCCTCCAGGGTAAGCCGATAGAGATTAGCAAATACAGGCAGCTCCTGTATTACGCCACTAGCTCCTCATTCCTATTGATCACAGAATTCAATCCACTACGCCTCTAGGGTTTTGGAGCGGCGATATCGAACACACGCGCTAGAATCGTCACCACTATACCAACTACTGCGTCAGTATGACTTTGCAGCCTGTGTTTCCGCAAAGGCGTGGAGACCTTGTACTTATTCAGTCCATCCATGTGCTCCTTTGCTGTGACCCAAAGAGGCGTCCCTGCCTCACCGAAGTATTCCTCGCTGAATTAATTGCAAGTTATGAGGTATAGCGCTCCCGAGACTACAGTCACCTTCCAGACTGTACGGGCAAACCAGCCAATAAGGAGTAGTACACGCGATGTCATAGAGACGGTTTCTAACAGGCTGCGCCTTAACATTTGCGGACGGGGGGAGTAATTGGATTACGTTGAAGCAGCTCTTTGTGGAGAGCAAGACAAGACCATCTTACTTCACGACATTTTGCGTCCATTTGTTGTGAAGGAGGCTCTTTTCAAAAAATCTTATCAAATCTTTCTATCAAAACCTAGGAATTCTATAGAAGTAGTATCCACAAATTACCTGAGAAATGGAAGTATCTTGAGGATAATAATGGTGCATATGCTCACTATCCTTGTTGAATGTATTGAAAGAGAGAAATATATTTGAAAAAATCCAGATGTAGAAAACTTTTTCGACATCCCAGTCATAACGATGGTGACAGTTCATTCCACCAGATCAGGCATACCAAATTTGTTTAAAAGCGCAAGGCGCGAGTTTCACATGCGAGAGATTCATACAGCGCAGTTAGCTGTAACGGGCCTTTCGCGGTTCCTATATGACACTAATGATTTTTCTGAAGTTAAAACGTTTCTTCTACAACTGATGACCATTGTATCAGGGTGGCCAAAAAGTCTTTAAAAAGAAAATGTTTTTGTAATCAACCATAGTTTTTTAAATACAAGCTAGGAATCCATAATATATTCACCATAAAGCGATATAATCTGCTCCGGTCTGCTCGGCAAATCGTTGATTCCTCTCGATGAAATAAGCGGATTACGACTTGAAAAATTTGTCGACTGCCATTTTGAGGTCATAATAGCTTTCAAATATTTTCCCTCTCAAATGATGCTTCAGCGGTCTAATCAGATGACAGTCCGATGGCGCAAGGTCCGGTGAATACGGTGGATGGACTACCAGATGCTATCCAAGTTTGGCTATCTTCTCACAGGTTGTCGATTCAACGTGTGGGCGCACGTTGTCGTGCAACAGGTGGACACTTGATCTTTTTCGCTTTTTTCCTCGCATTGCATCGGCCAACTTCTGAAGCTGATTAACGTACCTGGAAGCGATGGCTGTCCTGTCTGCAGCCAGCATTCATGGTAATTTAGATTGACCCTGTCGCATCTCACCAAACGAAAAGTAAATCTCTGCGCTGTTGTGGGTCTGGCATCGTTGCGTCGCGTGGAAGTCAGACGGTATGACATGTGCAGCTATCGTAGAATATCCAGCTCTTATCTTCAGTCACTAGATTTTCCAGAAATTCCTTTTGATGCAGCTGCTCGAGCTATGTCCATTCGCACATGCTTATGTGCCTCGGTCAGCCTATGAGGGATCCATCTTGTCAAAACATCTCGATAGGCGAGGTCGTGGAGATGCAGCTCGATAGTGGAGTGGGTGCAGCCGAAGGTCGTTGCAAGTTCCTGAGTAGTTGCTTCTGAATTGAATTTGATAGTGAGCTGCAACCCCTCATCACCGATAGCAGAAGGTCGTTCACTGGCTCTCTGTCTTCAAAATTCATATCTCCTGAATCAGAGCGAGTGAACCAGCGATGCATTGCTTGCGGTTTCTTTTCCAAATGCATCGCGGATATTAGAGACAGTTGTGTTTGAATTGAAGCCTCAGCACTATTCGTAGAAAAGGGCCACTCAAAGCTGTTGTCTGCTTATCATGCTCGACATGTCACCAATGCGCTCGGGTCCTTATATACTCACACAGCGAAAGCTTCTGAAACCTTCTACACAGTCCTCATTGACCCAGGAGTTTTGAATTTTTCCATAAAATTTGAAAACTTTGTTTCAGGACTTTCCCTCAGCCTAATAGATATAAGCGTACACTATACAAAGCAGTTCAAACTATCCCACCATCAAAAAATCTGGATACGTGGACGCTTCTAGGTTGCTAATGTATGTTATACATTGTGCAAAACATAGATTATGGCATTCCTAATAAGTTGTTACCTTGAATAAATTTTTTATTCTCTTTTTTTGTAGGAAGATCTTTAACGCGAACACTTTATGAGACGCTTTTTTAAACAATATTAATTTCGCTAGTCAATATTTTCACTTACAGACGTCAAATATTTTGGGGAACAAGGCAAGTCTTTCCTTAACATGAAGATCCTTAGGGGTTTCATGAGCATCAAGATCTTAAGAGGCAGTCTAATCTAAAGATACATTTTTCTACACCTTTTCGTATGTGAGCACTCTGTGGCCTGCTGATGATAATCGGCTTTTGTAGTCTAGAAGCAGATGAAAACCAAACTGTCTAGAGTAAATTCTATCGGTTTCACATAGTACGTAGTAAGTCACCTGCACAAAAGCTTTTCCCACATTTTCCAGAGACACCGCCGCAAACTAAGCATCACACCCCATCACATCGAAACACACAAGAACTATCTGCTGCACGATAGCTACTATGACTTCGCACTCACAACTGCTAGGACAATTTCTGAAAGACTGGGTTAAGGAGGCGCTTGGTCGTGTAAAAAACAAATTGAACCTCTGTTAGGCTTATGAAGGTGGCGAACTGGTCGAAAATTTAGGACAATCAATGAAGCTGAGCCACCGTGCAGCGTCGTTCGGACAGAAGAATTGGTACACTCATAGGGCACATTTTATGTGCACTTAAGGACACAATCTCAGTCAAAATCTTACAGCAGGTTTGTCAGTGCGTTATGCGGTGAGTTACGTGTGACTCAATGAAAGCTAATTTTTATCTTCGTTATCATAGTAGTGAAGCTCAATGTAGTCGAATCTTTATTGACGACGTTTCGAGCCTTAAGCCCTTCTTCAGGTCTAAAAGAACCATGTCGCCTATATGTCATACATTACGAACATTCAATAGCAACAAAACGTCTGACACATTACGGACCTGGCTGGGTAATCGGGAAGGGAAGCGGGTAAAGCCAACGACTTCGAATACGTGGCTTGGCCGGAAATGAGGTGCAGGGGTCTCTGGGCTGCTTATATAGAATCGCGGGAAGTGACCGGTCTCTCGTCTCTCAATGTCGCCATCATCCTCAGCAGTCACATCACTAGCCCTTAGAGACTGATAAGGCTCATTGCACATTTCATTTCTTCCTTCTTGTTGATGGGTGGTCGCCAGAGCTTTATTTCAAGCGCTTCCTTGATCTTCCTCTCCACTGATCTGTTAAATTCCTATGGAGGATCGAGACTCGCAGCTGTGGCAGTGGATCACGTGTATGTCTGAGGGTACGATGTCTAGAGAATGGATTATCTGGGTAGCTCTAGGGGCTACGCAGTGCTCTATAATGTTCATCCATTCTCATACAAAGTGGTCTCGCTGTTTCGCCAAAGTAGAATTCCTCACATGTCATACAAACCACTTTGTACACCAAACACCTCATTTGGCAAATTTGGTTATCCTCTTCACAAATAAAGCAATCTGACCTTTCACACTGATTCTCGTATGGACGCGACGCTGTAAGTAGACGTCGCAGAGATGGAGGTGGTCGAAACAAAAGGCTTATAGGGAGCCTCGTTTTACGACACGGTTGATGTCCAAAGCGAAAGAATCCGTGATGAAAGGAACAATCAGAGGAGAACCACCAGGTCGTCAAGGCCCGAAACGTCGTCATTAAAGATTCGACTACATTGAGCTTCACTACTATGATAACGAAGATATAAACATGAAGCTCAGGGAAACAACTGTGCTAAGAAAGCTAATTTGTAAGCTGAGGCCGTGAAGTTCTCTCAATTCAAAATTATCGAGACTACGTAGTAGTAGCTCTTCTTCTAAAAAGGGTAGAAACAGGGATAGACCGACAAACATAGACGGTTGTGTTCTTATCCATGGGAAAAGATATGCTAATAACGTTTCTTAGCATAACGCTCTATAACATTCAGTGACATTCAGTTGATCAGACTCGCTGAGTGGCATCTATTTTTAATTGGGCACTATGTAGAAGGATAATCAAGCCGATGAAAGCCCTGTGGGGCTGGCTTTATACTCCATGCAGATGCTTCACGCTGTAAAAAAATGTTCTAAAACATGGGGTATACATATAGGAGGCGAAAATGGGAATGCACGGCGTGTTCCGTCGGTTTATCAGCAAAGAGTGGAATCTAGCATCTATTGAAAGAAAGCGGCCTACAAAATGTTTGAGGCTGAGTGAAGTCCAGATTGATGCGAGAAACCGGATAAAGACCTACCATCTGTCTGCTCTCATAGTGAACGAATGGTCGTACAATTTCACAGGTGGAAGTTGACCGGCAGAGCCTCAAAAACGTCATTCTAGAGTGCTCCAGTTCACTCGGTCCTAGGCGTTCCAGCAGATAAGAATTTAGCCTAAAAAATGGTAATAATTGGTGATAATTATTAATCGCTTTATATTTACTGCTAACTCGGAGTAATACGTACCGTTGCGTGCAGAAAATCTGCGCGTTTTTGGTTTTCGAGCTCTGGACAAATTTCATGACCTTCCTGGAGTTTTCACACGTTTTACAAAAACAATTTCCATGCACGTCAGACTTATCCGCATTACAAGGTATAAATCTTACAGTAGAATCTCTTTAAATTAATGTGTTCAAAATTGGCCGTACTGGTCATAAAATTCAAGCAGGTATACTTATAAAACACTTTAAAATCGCTATGAATAGCGCCGAAAGCTGCTTTATAGGTACTGTAGCACTTTCACTTTTGTGGGATGGAGTTATGTTTCATGCATAGGCGACTGTTTCTTCGCCAAAACATAGCCTGAAGTAGTCATTTATGGCACTAATCACTGACGTAAGGTTCGCCTTTAAAATTTCGGTCGATTGCGGTAGGTTACTTTAGATATTGATAAGGATGGGTGAGTGGTGCGAATGACCCCTGCTCATCCATGCGTACTGTAACCCGCCGTAATCAATCAAAATTTTAAAAACTAACCTCATATAAATGGACCTTATATAATGCCCCTGTTTGAATACAATCGATGGACACGACTCCACCACCCATACAAATGGTTCTGCGATCCATCTTGCGCATTGTGCAATAAGAAAGCATCAGGTAGAGGATGAAGAATGTATCAGGAACCAGAAGAGGAGGATCCTACATGATCAGCAGATCAGAGTGATGAGTAAAACAAAACAAAAACCAGCAGCGTAGGCCTTTTCGGATCGAAGGAGTAGATCTGCTTAAAAAAGGTGAACTTCGCAACTTTGTTCTGCTTGGAAATTTGTTTAAATTCACAGACTAATATAGCTTGATGGGCAGTTTTGCAGTCTGCTCCACTGAAAGCGGCAGTCACCGACTATAGAAGCTGCAGTTCGATTCGTTTATCTTCAAAAGGTGGTGGAGTTATGGTAATCGATTTCGCTCAACCTTAGCTCGGAGAGGTTATTCAAGGCGCCACTCATTATAATAAGGTTCGTTAAAATTTCAATATAATTACGGTTGGTTACAGTACGCATGGGTAAGTAAGGGTGACTCACCCATTCCAGTCACCGATGCGCACTCATACCTACAGTAATCTACCTTGACGAGCAAAATTTTAAAAACGGATCTAACGTGAACGACCACAGCATTGAATTACTACTACAGTCTACGTTGAAGCGAGAAAAATTTTCCATCACTGGAGTCGTGAAAGTAAGTGAGTTGGAGTTGAGCGACAAATCCCTCCGACCACCCCGCTCTCACCCAGCTGCTTCTCTGTTCACCCCCACCACAGCTTGGCTGCGTGCACTGTTTTCAGCCTACCTGAGCTCTGTCTCTGTCAGTCACTAATGTGAGTAGGTAATGCCGAAGTAGGAGGAAACGAAAGCGACTGTCGCGTGCACCAGATTCCGGTGGTTGATTCTAATTACCCGCCTAAGCCAACCGTTCCTGCCTAGGCCTTTCTGAGGTCGATGAATTGGTCACTGACTTGTCTCGGGTCTACCGCAGGTTATTTTCTTGAGCAAATACGGATAAAGGTTGCTCACACATATCGCGTAGAAGCAGAAATTTTCGCGTTACCTACAAGGGAGTTAACTAACGCTTTATCAGCTATCCATATGCTCCCACTGAAATAAAAATTTTGCAGCTTTATTGGGCATTGTTCTTAGAAATGGCATCCCGACAGATCTTGAATCATATCTTTGGTTTCACTACTGTGGGGCTTCGAAATATAGGCCATATTGTCTTGGTATCGTTGTTCTCTGCTCTTACATATACTTCTTTGAGAATATTTGCCTCCACGGATCTCCCTCGATAGAGAGCCTTCGGGCTCTCTTGTTAAGAGGGATCTCGGGCCGCTTGTCGCAGGGCCACGTGGCGCGTTCCCGGGTGGTGGATAGGGGAATTAAACGCGAACCAAATGCGACCGTGTACTGCCCAGAGACGCAGGTGGGATGCAGGGGATGGACTCCTTGCTCCTGCTGTGTCGGGTCGATGCGTTCCTTGTGCGTGGGAGCGGCATGTTCGTGCACAGTGTGCGTGGATGTGTCCGTGACTGTGCGGATTGTAACTGTGTCGGCTCGGCCAAAAGCTTGCACTCGGTAGACTGGGAGTACATGTAAGGCGATTCGAGGCCGCCTTAAGTCTCGCCCCGTCCCTTCGGGCAGTCTGGCTGGCTGCCCGGAGTACCCCGCCCGCACGACAGAGCCTGACTAGCTACCCGTGTTGTATTCCAGTCAAACACAGCAGCACTAAAGGGCCTCATTCCCCTGACCCCGAAAGAGCCCCCATTTCTGCAGCGATGGGAAGGACGAGTACGGAGAGGCTGCTAAAATCTCAGGGCCTAACCAGGCTGCGCAAACTGAGAAGGACTAGGATGACGATCTGTACTTACAACGCCCGCACGCTTGCGTCCGAAGCATCCGTCGAGGACCTGATGATGCAAGCCAGGAAGATCAAGTACGACGTCATCGGACTGACCGAGACGAGAAGACACCACCCCCTACACGCCGCCTACGACTCCGGAGAAGAACTGTTCCTCGGAACATGCGACAGCAGGGGAGTAGGCGGCGTTGGTGTCCTCGTCAACACGCATTTGGCCATGAACATCGATTCGTACGAGTCTCTGACTAGCCGAATCGGACGTCTGCGACTGAAGCGATGTGGCTCCGTGCCAGCCTTGACTGTGTTCGTCGCGTATGCCCCAACATCCGACTACGACGACGAAGACGTCGAGGCCTTCTACGTGGAGCTGGAGAAGTTCTATAAGGAAGATCACACCTTCTACAAGGTGATCGTCGGCGACTTCAACGCCAAGATCGGGCCACGAAGGTCGCCGGAAGAACTTCACATCGGAACCCACGGTTTGGAGTGGAACGAGCAAGGTGAAAGGCTGTCTGAGTTTATCATGTCGACCAAGACCATCCATGGAAACTCGCAGTTCCAGAAGCCTCCCTCCCTACGATGGACCTGGGAATCCCCCGGTGGCCAGTTCCACAACAAGATCGACCACATCATCTTCAATCGCAAGTATTGCCTGACCGATGTCTCCGTTGTCCCCAAGTTCTACACGGGATCGGACCACCGCCTCCTTCGCGCGAGGTTCCGCTTTTCGCGTCAAGGAGAGAAGGCCGCGAAGTTCAAGAAGAGGAATCCCAGAACGACCATCAACTGGGATCTCTACACCTCTCTTGTCGGCCTTTGGGAAGATGCCGTCATGAACAACGTCGACGAGGAATACGATCGCTTCGTGCACCATCTCCACGATAGTGCTAAGGGAGCCGAGAGCTTGAAGACCACCAAGAGACGCCTGTCTCCGGAAACTCTCGAGCTGATACGCCAGCGTGGAGCAGCACGAGCGTCAGGCAACTACCAACTGACGTCCGAGCTTGCAAAGCTATGCAGAGCGGCGATAAAGGAAGATCTCAAGGAGAGAAGGGCGGAAGTGTTGGCTGAAGCAGCAGAGGCAGGTCTGAGCATTCGCAATGCCCGCCGGAACTTCGCCAACTTCAAGACCAAGATGACCGCTCTCCGACGTCCTGACGGAACCATCACCTCTTCCAGAAGGACCATGGAGAAAGTCATCCACGACTTCTACTCCGATCTCTTCGATAGCCACGTCCACCTGCCCCCATGCCATCTTCCGCAGGATGGATACGTCGTTCCCTCTGTTCTCCCTTCCGAGATCCGACACGCCATCTCGTCGGTGAAGAAACGTACAGCACCCGGTTCTGACAGGATCAAAACTGAACACCTGAAGAACCTCCCGCCAGCGCTCATCAACACCCTGGCGCGGCTCTTCACACGCTACCTGTCGCAGTGTAAGGTTCCATCTCAGTGGAAGACCAGCAAGACCGTTTTGCTGTACAAGAAGGGAGACGTGCACGACATTGGCAACTATCGCCCGATCTGCCTGTTGTCCGTAGTCTACAAGCTGTTCACTCGAGTCATCCTGAATAGGATTAGTAGAACGCTGGACGAAGGACAGCCATGCGAACAAGCAGGATTTCGGAGAGGATTCAGCACGATCGACCACATACACACCATTACGAAGCTCATCGAAGTGTCGCGAGAGTACAAGCTGCCGCTGTGCCTTACGTTCATTGACCTGAAGAAGGCATTCGACTCCGTCGAGACTGAAGCGGTCATGGAAGCCCTGCTCACCCAGGGCGTTCCTACTCAGTACATCAGAGTTCTTCGAGAGTTGTACAGTGGATTCACGACCAAGATCTCACCATTCTACAACGACGTCGTCATTGACGTGAAGAGAGGGGTTCGACAAGGGGATACCATATCCCCGAAGCTCTTCAGCGCCACCCTCGAAAACGTCATGCGCGAACTAGAATGGGAAGACATGGGAGTGAAGGTCGACGGCCGGCAACTGCACCATCTTCGCTTCGCTGACGACATCGTGCTCATAACCCCGAGCATCAGTCAGGCGGAACGAATGCTGGCCGACTTCGATCGTGTATGTGGAAGCGTTGGACTGCAGCTGAATCTTACGAAGACGATGTTCATGAAGAACGGATGGGTTTCTGATGCCCCATTCTCGCTCAACGGAACGAACATCTCCGAATGCTCCAGCTATGTGTATCTGGGTCGCGAAGTCAACATGACCAACGACCTAGCACCAGAGCTGAGCAGAAGGAAACGAGCGGCTTGGGGAGCTTTCAAAAGCGTCGAAGAAGTCGTGAAGAAAACGAAGAACGTCCGACTCCGTGCCCACCTATTCGACTCCACTGTTCTTCCTGCCCTAACATACGCCTCAGAGACCTGGGCTATACGAAAGCAGGATGAACACGCGATCAGCGTCGCGCAGCGTGGAATCGAGAGGACGATGCTCGGAGTGACACGACTCACGCAAGTGAGAGAAGGCCTCCGGAGTTCCGAGCTTCGCCGACGTTCGAAGATCAGAGACGCTGTCGCATGGGCCAAGTCGTCGAAAATTAGGTGGGCCGGCCACGTAATGCGATTCGCAGACACCCGCTGGACGAGAGCCGTCACAGATTGGATTCCGCGGGATGTCAAAAGAACACCAGGACGCCCACCAACGCGTTGGTCGGACTTCTTCGTGAAAGCCCTGAACGACCGATATGACGCTCTTCGTGTCCCTCGAGCGAGGAGGATCCATTGGACCACTCTGGCACGCGACAGGGACGAATGGAGACGCTGCTGGCGCCCGCTCGAGCAAGTCGATGATCAACGGGACGACAGGTGATACAGGTGATATTTGCTCAAGTGAATGCCATAAATTTCAGGGCTGTAATCGCACTTCCTCGTATCATCCTCTCCTTTAGAGAGATTTCTGGGAATCCATCGTCAGGCATCGGCCTCGCTGGGTCAGAACTCGGTAAACTGTACAAAGCTGACGCAGAAGGGATGCTCACTGCAGCTCCTGGGAATGCAGGTGAAGAAAGTCACTCTACCGCGCGATGTCTTTGAAGAAACTGCACAGCTTCTAATGCGCCATACTCAGGAGCAGCTCACTTTTCATCAGAGAGAAATCTCTCTTCCAGCAGTATGTGATTGACTTCATCGTACGCCTTCTGCCATCGCGAAACGGATAATAGCAGCAGAATCAAAAATCCGAGTCGAACTAGCTGAGAACGGTTCACTCGTGTTTTTCTCCATTCTTCTGCTGACACAGTGTATATCATTTCTGTCTTACTCTGGAATTAACAAAGTAGAAGTAAAGGTTACATCAATAAGAGCACAAAACAATGAGCTTCAAAGAAAATTGTTTAGGAGATGAGAGGAAGACCAATTTAGAAGGCATACATGCACTAGTTTGTAGATTAGGCAAATTAAACAAAACTCCTTTTTTATTATATCGCAGAGCATTTGAAAGTGACTTCACTAGCCACTATGTCTTTCCTCTACTTTTGGAGGTCCTACTGTCTAGCTTGTTGTGCCTCACAAGGACCCCCCCCTTCAAAAAAAAAACGGCTTTCTCTTCGATTATTATTTAGCAGCACGTGGTGTTTCTGCTTTTCGCGCCGTCTTCAGAGTCGTAAAAATTGTGCATAAGTTTCAGTTTGTAAAATAAAAATCCACCTAAAAAACTCGTTTGCACAAGAAAGGTTTTGATTCTCGCACTTTTATTTAGCAATTTTCTGGTCTACACCATATGGCCAAGAGGTTTCATTTCTATTGCAAAAAGCTTTGATATTCAAGGTTACCGAAAGCGAGCCACAGATAGATTTACCTAATTTTTTAACAGGAGAAATATAAACACTCCTCACTAAGAGAGTGCGTAAACTTTTTTCTACCGTTAAGGTCATGACTTTAAGGCGCGGTTGAGGGTGTAGAGTTCAGTAGTACTAGTTCCGCACGTACAGGGTGCGTAAAAAGTATTCACGCAGTGAATGGCGGAAATAGTAGTGCGCAGTAAGTTTTTAACTATTGATAATTTTGGATTTGAACGTTATCGTGCCTTAACATCTTGTAGTCATCATCTGTTATGAGAGAGCCGTGGCTGACGTTTAGGTTGTTGACCTCTTTCCCCACCGACCGTTTCGAACACCGCTTAATTCTCTTGTTAACGAAGCATTCATTTTCTTTGGTAACAGCAAGGAAAGGGTCACCGTAACCACGACGGAATCATGTTTCTTCAGTTTTTACATGAATATTTTTTAACACAATACAGACAACAAAAATAACACGCAAAAACTTTGAAAAGTAGAAAGATAGAGTTGGAGCTGAAATAAAAAGTAGGTGCGTCAAAACTTTTTACGCAGCCTTGACTTTCAGCATTAATTTTTCGTGATACCTCGTTTGGAAGAAAATGATTCGCTATATCAGAAAACATGTTCCGCTTGTTCTGCTCTTCAACTTTTGTCAATTTGAATCAGTTATTTAATAAAATTAAACTTATCTCTGCGTATGCTTAAGATTTTTTGCATACAGTTAAGCGCCACTCGAATAATACGATTTGCTTTGTAAGAGCGTTATTTAATTTTTTCGCTCATTTCGATTCTTCTAAATTTTTAGGACACTAAAGTGGAGTGTCCAGATGAGGTTAATTATTTCTACCAACAGCTCCTACATTTGTGTGATTTTTTAACCTGAACCTGATGACCTCAAAATGGCAAAATTCAAAAGACCAAGGAACAAACAAAGCTTCTGATTTAACGAAACACTCGCTTACAAATGACGTATAAAAATTCAAAATGGCCAAACAACAAAACAAATTGTTTGATAGCACGGAACACTCTCTTTCAAACGATGTATAAAAATTATAAAAGGCCAATAACAAAAAAAATCTGATAGAAGGAAACATTTTCTTTCAAATGCGCTACAAAAAGTTTGAAATAGTCACTTTTTCTTTCTCAACATTCAAAAATTCGATAAACCCCAGCATAAACAGAAAACCCTATAAAATTTTTGATAGAGCATTTTTTAGCAAAGCATTTTTTTTCGAACGGCATGTAACTCTGTCCAAAATAATAATACTATTATAACTAAACAGTGTATGTTGCTGACAAAAATAAATTTCGTCTTCTGGACACATCGCTTCAATGCCCTGAAGATTAACGAAAATCGAAATGTAAGAAAAACCTAATAAATGTTTTGTTAAAAACATTATCCTTTCTTAAATGGTGTATAACATTGTGAAAACATCTCCAGTGAAAGCAGGGAGAGTTTGGAATCGAGGCCTTTTTTCTTTTGGTTTTTCACTTTAATGACTTAAGGTCTGACAAAAATCGAAAGATGTAAAACAAATTCCTGATAGAGAAAATCATACCATTATGCTAAAAACTTTCAGCTAAATTCAGAATAAAATATCTAGAAAACGGCGGGACTTGTTTCGTTATCTGTCTAATACAAAGGTCGGCTCCATCAAGCTAAGGCTGACACTTCACAATGGCGGAGGACTACGAAGTACAAGCTGAGCGAATGTTGCGCAGGGAGAGTGAGACAGAGGGCGCGCCAACAGGCATTGATGGCAGAAGCGCGACGAGGTCCGCTAACGTTAGCGGTGGTGTTCGGTAACAAAGGGCTTCGATGCGCAACACTTGCGTCGGCGATCTTGATCGCGCGTCTTGATCCGTGCTTATGCGTGTATGGCCGCACGAAGCGCCTTCAGAAGTTCCGGAACGGTGTCGAAAATGAACTGATCATGTGTGGGTGGACCACAGTGCACTTCTGGCGGCTGATAATTTAACGACTTTAACGAATTAACGGCATTTTCCGGTAAAATCTGGTTTAACGACTTGATGGAATTCTTCAGAAATTCAACAAATTTTTAAACTGTTGGTTTTCAAATTTGCATAGGACTTGAGGTGCACACCAGGGGTGTGTGCTGATTTGCCGCCGGTAAATTTTTTACCGTATATTTTCAACGCGGAAATTCGCCGGTATATTCCGGCAAATTCGGTACATCCGTTAATTTTTTTTAAATTTCATATTCCCTCAAAAAAAGCTGGTTTTAAGCGGAGGATAAAGTAAAAAAAGCGTAAAGCTTTTCACCGAAACATGACTACGTTTAGAAAAAAAGACATATCATCTTTATTTTATCATGCTACGTCATCATAAGGCAAACAAAGCAAGTGGAAGCCTAACAATGCACAAGTGTAATGATCTAAATTGTGAGTGGTTTAAAAAAAGCATAACTATAACTCCACTAAAACATTTCTGTGGCATTCGACATTCAATCAAATATTGCTATATTTCTTCTTGGATAAACAATCTAACTGCTTTTTGAAATTATCGCAGTTACCATCATTTCGTTCGATGAAGGAAAGGTTTACGCCTTACACTACTGCTTTTTTGAACTATTAAGCTGTACTTTGGAGAAAAGCCAGTCACTTCAGAAAAAAGAACGAAGCATGACATGATAGCAAATTTTTTTCTCTTCTTATACGGGAAAAGAGTCCATCAGGAGATCAGGTAGTCTAGCGGAGCACATCCCGATGCCTTACATCTTGGACTAAATTACGGGAACGAGAAACGAGCGTATCTTCTCCTTATTCCTCTGGCGACAGTCTGTTCTGAGAACTTCTTTATCTCTAGTCCAAATTGTCTCATGTCGTGTGGGGAATCTCAGCGCGAGGTACTATTCCAGTGGAGCGCGCTTTCACACTGGAGCGCACCATCTTCGCCTCCTGATGGATGTTTTAATGAGGTTGAGGTCCACGAACGCTAATAGCAAACTGTCAGAGAAGATAGCAACAATCGCTTCTAAACTGGGATCGATAGTACGTTTCCTTCTCCGTTTCCTTCTAGATAGGAACATGGTTTTGAATGAAAAAGTCGCTAAATTTTCCGGTGAATTTGGGAATTTGCCGAAAATTTTCGTTAAAAAAATTTAACGCGAAAACGCCGGTAAATCCGTTGAACCGGTAAATCGTTAACCGGTAAACGCACACCCCTGGTGCACACCTACCAAATTGGTACTCGTATTCTTTCAGTAGGGCGCGTGTGGCGCAGTCGGAGGAGGAGCGACTGTCGCGTGCACCCGATACCAGGTTCCTGGTTCGGATTTCCCGCCCAGGCCAACCAAGCCTTCCATCCCTCCGGGGTCGGTGAATTGGTACCAGACTTGTCTGGGAAGGATGAAGCGCTGACTTGTTCATCGGCTGGCCACCGCAAGTCATTGTATGGCCAAATACGCATTCATGTCGCCTCCACGACATCTCGTAGAAGTAGAATGCTCTGGCGCATCCCAGAAGGGATTGAGTAATGCCGTCCTTTTTCCCTTATCTTTTATTCCTTCAGTAGTTCTGTGTATCTGACCGATAGTGCGGCAACTACTTTGCTTTCACGTGAAACTGCGATGTAGAGACATGCGAGCTTTATGGTAGTTTTCCTGTTACATTGCGCTTCTCTTATAAGCCGTCAACATATCAAATGGTACGAACCGCAGACGCTACGATTGTGTGGGTAGTAGCTAGGTAGTAGCTCACGTTTTCCTACAAGGTCTTCTGAAGGGCGACCCTCAGACCGTCCACAGAGGTGTATTTGCATCATGTGATTTTGTTCTGCAAAAGCTTTCACACACTGAAGTCTATCGGATTGAGATCTGGAGAGCAGGCAGACCACAAATCCTCCCGAGACATACAAGGGAGTGGGCGCTCAGCACGGCGTTTGTCGATTACCAGCAAGCAGAGGGAGCTCAACCTTGTTGGAGGATAAATAGGCGACCAGCAATGACCCTGAGCAACAAATTATCTATCGGAACAGCCTTTTGGTAGTAGACCTCCAAATTGATTTTCACATTTTTTTCAATGAACACCATCAGAGTTTTGCTAGTGGACGCCACACTAGCGCAAACCATGACACTTTTAGGAAAGTCGGAACTTATCTTCCCCTTTTCAAAGCAATTTTTCTGACTTCGACGATTAGGAAGAGGTTCAATAGAAAAAATTTTCTCGTCGGTCGAGATCACTTCAGTGACGCGCCGCATTCTGAAGACGTTGACACATCGTATGCCCCTCTTGAGCAACAATTCAATGATGGCTCGATGAGCAGATGGCTTCATTTCTCAGCGCAGCGACGAAGTTATGGCAAATGCCTTCACCTGACCCTTATATAGGTCCTGACTTGTCGGAAATTTTCGAATATCTCCCGGCAGTGTACTAGCAAGTTCCGAAACAAGAAGTCCTGAACGTTTCGGCAACCATATAATGCAGACATCAGGAATTCCTATCTTTCAGAATGCAGACGGCTGCAACTCGAATAACTGCGTCACCTTGACTTCCCCTTGCTTCTGATCATCAAAGGTTCTATGACTCAGTCGTTGTTTTAAAGAAATTCGCGATCTTTACCTGGGAGTTCCACCAACAGTACAGCACTACCTTCTTCTGGAGAAGATCGGTCGGAATTCGATTCCGTCGAGGTTGTTTACCCTTGAGGAGCCTCAGGGCCTTCCAGGTATAGTTGAAGTAGAAGAACCAGGACTCATCTCCTATTACTACATCCCCCAGAACTTCTGAATACGAAAACGAAGGGGCGACTGAACCGATGTCCAGTCGATGTCTGCGTAATTACATCTAAAATGCATAAACACAACCATATTTAATCGGCTAGAGTAATCCAAATTTCCACAGCTATCCTCCTGTGTTCTAAAATCATGTTTGTGAACCAGTATGGCAAAGTATGGAAACCAGTATCGGACCTCAGCACCACACTAACGGACGTAGCAACTCAAGCTTTGGAAATTTTACGCGTTCCTGCTATGTTCAAGAGCACCATTATTCAGGAGCACCTTTATCTATATAAAAACGTGTTTCGCTTTTGCCAAGTCGTTAACCCAAGCGAGTGGGATTCCCCGAATCTATACGGCGGTGGCGCTCACGAGCCCTCACATGTTTACCCGCGAAGGCTGGTCCTCCAAGTGGTTCGAGTGCAGTGGATAGTGGAGTTAATCCGTGAAATAGAGCTTGGGAGATAGGTTTTCCAGTTCTACAATCTTTTTGCATTTTCACAGATCGGCAAATATTCAGCATAATTATGTACGAACCTTCAGCACCAGTATGATACACAAGCGCAGCGTGCGAGGATCGAGCATTCTAACCCGTCATCCCCCTGGCTCGGCCACCCCCAACTCCCTGGGCTTGCTCGAGAGTCCAGTGGCTGCCTTAAGGCCGCCACAGACTTCTGCGGCGCCGCTCGGCGGCGCCGCTGCCCTATGCTTAACCATAGGGCAGAGACGCAGAGCTCGCCTCCAGCGGCGCCGCAGAAGTCTGTGGCGGCCTTTACGAGATGGTGGAGACGAAGACATTTGTCACGCCTCCGTTTAAAGGGGGTAGAACGCCACTCCGCCCAACGTGCTTGAAATGAAGGTCTATCCATTATACGAGCAGCGTATAAAAGCTACAGGCTCTTCACAGCTAGTTTCCCAACGCGAACCAATGATTTCAGTTTCCCTACGCGAACCAATGAAAATCTTGCCCCGTTTTTAAAAGAAAGAGAGCACGACGACGTATGGCCAACATAAAACAGGCATAGGCAACTAGGTCTTCAGTGCGAAGATGGCGAAGGAGCACCAGCGACATCACTTTCATTGCCATTATAACAGCTCCCTCTCCTTCACCCACCCTAAACGTCAACACTTACTTTCGCTTCATAAGCGGCTTCATATAACATCTATGTGGGAAAAAGACGATGTGGATGCTCAAATATAGAGACCACAAGTGGAGTCGACATCAGGGGTGCACACAAAGTTCTGTGCGTTAAATTATTTTAACGAAATTTTTTAACGGAAATTTTTCGTTAAATTTCCGGTAAATCGTTAAATTTCGTTAAAAAATACAATTAGCAGTAAACCATTATTTCAAATGAAAAAAATCAATTAAAACGTTATATGCTCCTTCCAACTTTAACAGATCAACAACTAAAGGGTACTAAGCGGGCTGGTGCCCGATGTGCATCGGTAAGTTATCTTAAAACGGGTAAGCTAGATCAGCCACACCCCGGAGATCCTTCCCTTGCCTCCTACTTCTGTGCTCTCCCCCACGTCAGCGACGAAGAGCACAGAAACCGTGTTTATTTGAGTGTTCCACAACCATGGTCTCATAATGGAGCGGTCACCGGCCCGCTTAGTACCCAACTAAAGTTCAAGGTTGAAGTGCAATACTACAGTGTAACTTATACAATTCATTATCAACAAGGTGTGGACAGTAAAATAAACAAACCTTTGGAAACAAATTATAATATCTTTATGTTGTGGAATAACACCAGGTATGGGATGGAAAATCAAGAGAACCAACTCGCTAAGTACCGAAAGAACTAATAAAATACAATTGAAACCTATCAGTAGAATGCTAACACGTTAACGAACGTATGGTTTCAGCGTGCCCTGTGCGTAAGACCAATCGATTTTTTTTGCATCGTCGGAACCAGGGGTGCACATTTAACGGTTAACGATTTAACGAATTCAACGAATTAACGGCATTTTTCGTTAAAATCTGGCTTAACGACTTAACGGAAATTTTTAGAGATTTAACGGAATTTTTAACGGACGTTTTTCTCAGTGAGTTTCCCACATTCGCCCCCAATCTCCAATAATTTTGCAGGTCTCATCCTCCCGAATAGGACTGTTCTTGAAAAAAAAAACTAATGAAATCGGCAAGAATATTTTTATGTTTATATGGATTTGTTTTGAATTTTTGGAGACAATGCATTTTGTGGGCGCGTGAAGCGCAATCGGAAGAGGTGCTTGCTGTCGCGTGTACCTGATACCATGTTCCCGGTTCGGATTTTCCGCTTGAGCAAACCAAGCCCTCCATCCCTCCGATGTCGGAGAATTGGTCGAATTGGCACCGTACTTGCCTGGGAGGGATAAAGCGCTGAATTCTTCATCGGCTGGCCACCGCAAGTCATGTGTACGGCCAAACACGCTTTCAAATTGCCTCCACGATATCCCATAAAAATGGGATGCGTGGCGCTTCCCAAAAGAGACTGAATAACGCTGTCCTTCATCCGTATCCTCTAATGCATTTTGGAGCTAGAAATTTCCTCTTTGAACCCCCAAGCACGTCAACGAAACCACAAAGATGCTTGTCTAATCTCCTCGTAGGATATGCCTATCCTCACCTGGCGTTGCTTATCCCAGAATACTTTTGCGCGCCACCTGGAATAGTTGAGGCGGAGACTTTTTCGGCCGTTGGACTTATTTTAAACGCCAACAACAAAAATTTGGAGAGTTACTTTTCCTGAACGTTAACAACATTGACGACGTGTCACACCTTGCGGCAGCGTGGAACCTTGTGACATGATATCGTGTCATGGTCCCGACGTTGCAATGGATTGGTTCCGCGCACCAGGCGCTCGAAAATCGTGTGTTCGACAACGTGTTAACATCCCACTGATAGGCTTTCAATTGTATTTTTTATTAGTTCTGTCTGTACCTAGTGGGCTGGCCCGCCCCGAGATTGTATCTACATGCTCGTAGAACAGCCACACAAGGAACTCCTGGTTCTGCCTGATCTTACATTTTAAGATGCGTTGTCGGTGATCATCGTCAGTGATAATTCCTCATTTTCAAATTATCTACAGGGCTGTTTTTATTTCAAGCCCTGTAGATAATTTGTTGTTGAAGGCTTGCTTATTTTTCTATGTTGAATTGTTTATTTTAGTTGCAGTGTTGCACTACATTCCTTGAACTTTAGCTGCTAACCTCTTGAAGTTGAAACCTATAGGTTTTTCCTTGATTTTTTTCACTTAAAACAATGGTTTACAGCTAATTGTGTTTTTAACGAAATTTAACGATTTACCGGAAATTTAACGAAAATTTTTCGTTTAAAAATTTCGTTAAAAATATTTAACGCACAAAATTTTGTGTGCACCCTTGGTCGGAACTCTGACGCGACATCTTGTCACACGTCCCACACGGCCGAAAGGGTGTGACAAGATCGTTGATGTGTTAATGTTCAGGAAAGTAGCTTTCCAAAGTTTTGTTATTAGGGCGCGTGTAGCGCAATCGGAGGGGTGCTTTTGCATGCATATCCTGTACCAGGTTCCTGGTTCGGATTTCCGCCATGCCAACCAAGCTCTCCACCCCTCGGTGAGTTTTTGGTTGATGAATTGGTACCAGAGTTGTCTGCGAAGGATAAAGAAGTGCTGAGTTTTTCATCGTGACCACCACAGGTGATCTACTGCATGGTCATTCACGCATTCAAAACGTCCCCAGGACATATCGAAGAAGTAGATTGCGTGGCGCATCCAAAAGGGATTGAGTGGCGGCGTTCTTGATCCCTTCACTAGCATTTTTCTCAACTCATTTAAAATAAGTTCACCGACTGAAAACATTCCCCCCTTTCGACTAGTTTAGGTGGCGAGCAAAGTATTCTGGGATAATCAGCGCCAAATGAGAATAAGCATATTTTACGAGGAGGTCAGACCACTAACTTTGTGGATTTGTTGACGTGCTTGGCGGCTTAACGAATATCCTTTTCTAGCTCTGGTTGCATTATTTCCAAAAATTCAAATGTACCATAGAAGACATGAGAATAGCATAAAAACATTAAAATGTCCTTGCTGATTTCAGTAGTTTTTCAGGAATAGTCCTAGTTGGAAGGATGAGGCCTGCAGTATTAGTGAAGACTGAAGGGAAAGTGATGAGCTTACTGAGAAAAAAGTTAAAAATTCCGTTAAATTTCTAAAAATTTCCGTTAAGTCGTTAAGCCGGATTTTAACGGAAAATGCCGTTAATTCGTTAAATTCGTTAAATCGTTAACCGTTAAATGTGCCCCCCTGGTCGACATGATGTGTGAGCAACCTCCTTCGCTGAAATCATTCATCGTCTGAAAGATACATTCCGCTTTTACATTGACAGAAGTCACTGCTCCATGTAGGGAAACAAGCTGCGAAGAGCCTGTAGGTTTCATACACGGCCTGTATTGTGACCAGTCCTGTTCAAGCACTTTGCGCTTGTGTATCAGCGGTGTTGGACGTTTATACATCATTCGTCCATACATCAAGTGCCTTGTGGACAAACCGGTCACTAAAAAAGAAGTCACAATTAGGTTATTTCCACGGCATGCAGCTCGAATTTTTGCAGAATACACTTGAGAAGGCTGTTGACGCCGCGACTCCTCAAATTTCAGCCAATCAGGAAAAGTGCAAAAATACTGGAAGATACCAGATCCGCACTCCAGACCTGCCGACGTGTTCGGCACGTCTACGGCTCGCCATGCACGGTTGCCTCCACTGCGCCCCCAGCCGCTTTCCCGATTAGGGCATCGCGGACACTCAAATGATCGCTGGTAAGCGCCACCCGACCCCATAGTAAAACCAGGGAACCCTTTCTCGATCGATTCAACGACTTGGCAAAAAAGAAACGCACTTTTATACTAATTGGAGAGTGGAGATTCTTCCTATATGACTCGCTTTCACCGTTCTGACATACGCTTCAGACCCTTTCCTTGTAAGTTGCCCAGATACCTACCACATGTGATACCTTTTGTCCCCAGATCTCTGTCAAATTCATGTTACGGAAAGTTAGAATATGTGAGAATCGTAATGCTGTACTGTAATACCGTAAGTAAGCCTTTTATCCTACTATATAAAGGAGTAGTGTGTGTGTGTCTGTCCGTCCGTCCTTCACACCTGTCGTGGAGGCACTGCGTCTTGGCAATACTCAACGATTGAATCCGACCCGAAACTTTATCCGTGGGGGTAATCACCATGGGGGTATGCAGAAAGTGTGTCGATGTTGTCCCAGCGTCGCGATACGTGCGCTACGAGCAAACATGTCACAGACATTTTGCGACATGCGCCCGGCTTAAGAAGACGTTCCACAGAAGTCGTGCCACGTGTATCGGAAACAGAAGACGTGACATGGACATTGTGGTGAAATCATAACACATGCCTTGGAAATCAGCAGTCGGGTTACAAACGTCGTGCCACGTGTGTCATGATCGAGAAGATGTGCCACAGAATTCTGCATAGTGCGATGGATTTTCAGTGGCCTGTTACAGGCTTCGCCCAAAGAACATGCGCGTGCATAACTTCCGTTCTGTTTCTCTGCCACCACATGCACATAGATAAGGGGTGTTGGTGGAGTTGGGGAGGGCTAACGAGAATAAACTCTGTTTATGCAGATTAGGCACGTCGGATTGGAGCTCTCTCGATCCTTTTCTCGTCACATAGAGAGAAAAAACTGGTGCTTCGGTATATAACTCTCACATATATGAAATAATTTGAGAAGACCGTAACGAAACAGTGTTGACAATTCTGCCCTACCATATCCAGCTACACTATTCTATGTAGTGGTACTACATAGTTTTTTAGTGTAATGAGATTAACATCAATAATGCCAATGAAAGAAAAAAGACGACCGGCTATTACGTTCTTCGGGCATGGGGGCTGAGTCCCACACCAAACGTTTGGCCGCAGGGCCGCTGAACGTCTGGTTTAAATACAAACGTAAATGAATTGTTCAAATAGTAACCGGAAGAAAAGCATACTCTTTGAAGCTTCAACAGCCCCTATAAAGTTAAATTCACTCTAATGGTAGCACAGATCTGGTGGCGATGTCCGTTCCTCCACGTGGTGCCACTGGAAACTACTCGCTCTGCGAGCTAAGCCGAACACGGCTCGATTGCAGGCGACAGGCCCTTGTGACAGGCCGGCCTACGAAGACCCATGTCACATCACATGGTGTATGACAGCTCAAGTGTTTCGAGATAGTGCTACGGCGTCCGCGGGAGCCGACGCGCACTCGCAGAGCCCGGCGAGTGTGAGAAGTATGCGAGGGTCCCTGATGCGAGGACGGCATCGGGGGGCAACTGAGCTAGTCCGAAAGTCCCGTAACGTAAGCAGGACCCGCGTGGCAACGCTGAATGTGGGTACGTTGACGGGCCGCTCGTGCGAGTTGGTTGAAGCACTGGAGCGTAGAAGAGTTGATTTCTGTGCGGTGCAGGAGACGAGGTGGTCCTGCCGTAAGTCAAGGGAAATAGGACGTGGCTTCAAGGCCGTTCTATGTGGAAGTCCAAGGACCACCAGTGTGTCGGAATAATCGTCTCCGAACGATTTCGTGACTCGATTGTAAGCGTCGAGCGCTTTGACGATCGATTGATGAAGATCGTTGTTGCCGCGAAGGAGCGACTCTATCACTTCTTCTCTGCGTATGCTCCGCAGACTGGCTGCTCGGATCAAGCCAAGGAAGAGTTTTGGAGCCTGCTTGATGAGAAGACAGCAGAGGTACCGTCGAAAGATGTCATCATAGTCGCTGGTGACCTCAACGGGCACGTCGGCGCGACGAAAGACGGGTACGGCTGTCATGGTGGGTTCGGTTACGGATCGCGTAACGCAGATGGTGAGCGTATCCTTGAATATGCGGAATCGCACAACCTCACCATAGTGAACACCGTTTTCCGAAAACGCGATTCCCACCTCATCTCGTTCTAAAGCGGGAACACCAGGACTCAGATAGACTTTGTCCTTGTGAAGGATCGAGACCGAAGTCTTGTCACAGACGCGAAGGTCGTGCCGTATGAGACGGTCGCCCCACAGCATCGACCGCTGATCTGTACTTTAAAGATCGCCCCTCCGAGGCTGAAGCAGGTCGAGCGATGCGGTGCACCAAGAATCAAGTGGTGGCGAATGAAAGAGAAGGAAGCAGCTGTGATTTCTTGCGTACGGTTACCGACAGTGACAACTGTCGACGAAACTTGGGAGAAGGCCACCGACGCGATTCGTCACGCTGCTCGGTCGGAGCTCGGCATCACGATGCCTGGACGACGGAAGGTCGACAAGCAGGCCTGGCTGTGGACAGATGACGTGAAAGCCAAAGTTCGAGAGAAGAAGACGCTATATCACGTGTTTCTCGGCGAAAAGACAGCCGATAACTGGTGGAAGTACCAAGAAGCGAAGAAAGCTGCAAAGAAGGCCGTGGCTGTTGCAAAAGCCACTCATTATGGAGATGTCAACGAGAAGCTCGAGTCGCGCGATGGTGAGCGGTATCTGTACCGACTCGCAAAGAATCGCCATCGCCAGACCGAGGACATCGAGAAGTTCTTCGGCATCAATGATGAGAACGGCCGTCTTCTTATGGACCACAAGAAAGCATTGAAGCGATGGCGCGATTACTTTGAGGAAATCTCTACAGTAGAATTTCCTCAGCCATCCCCTCAACGGCTCCAACCCACGGCCCTGTTCAGAAGATCACCGTGGAGGAGATTGAAGCGGCTTTGAAGAAGATGAGGCCAGGCAAAGCGAGTGGGCCCGATGACGTGGCAGCAGAACTGTGGAAGTCGAAGTTTTGGTACCCTGCTGAGTGGTTGGCGAAGTTCTTTAATCAGGTTGTGGCGGAGAAAAAAGTGCCTGAGAGTTGGCGCCAAAGTACGACGATTCCGATTTGGAAGAAGAAGGGCAGTCCTGCAGACTGCTCCAATTACCGTCCGATTCGCTTGCTTTCGCACAGCATGAAGATCTTTGAGCGAGTTGTCGATGGACGAATTCGGGACATCGTCCAGCTTTCCAGCAATCAGTGCGGCTTCGTGGCTGGCTGCGGCACCATTGATGCCATACACGCCGCCCGCCTCCTGATAGAGAAGCATCGCGAGAAACAGAAGGCAGTGCATATCGCCTTCCTCGACTTGGAGAAGGCCTTTGACCGCGTACCGCGTGAAGTGATATGGTACGCCTTGCGACATCATGGAGTTCCTGAAGAGCTCATAGAGTGGGTGCGAATTCTCTACTCTTGTCCAAAGAGTCGAGTGCAAGCTGCAGCTGGAACCTCGATGGAGTTCCCCATCTCTGTCGGGGTACACCAGGGTTCTGCGCTTTCCCCACTCCTCTTTGTTGTCGTCATGGATGCCATCACACGAGATCTTCAGAAGCCCGTCCCTTGGACGTTGCTTTATGCCGATGACGTGATGCTCGCTAGCGAAGATAAAGGTGAACTCGAGCGAGAGATGCAAGCTTGGTGTGATCGCTTGGAGCGGTTTGGACTCAGATTGAACGTGAAGAAGACCGAGTATTTAACGACGGACGTTACCGAGTCCAGCTCCATCAAGGTTAACGGCATCGAGCTTTCACGCACTGCGGTCTTTAAGTACCAGGGATCAGCAGTCGCGTCTGACGGCAAACTGATGGTCGAAGTGAATTCACGCGTGAGTGCAGCTTGGTCCAAGTGGCGCTCGTTGACTGGGGTGCTTTGCGATAGGAAGATACCAGAGCGCTTTAAGTCAAAGATCTACAGGGCAGTCATCCGGCCAGTAGCGATGTACGGCGCTGAGTGTTGGCCTGCGACCAAGGAAGTTGAAGCGCGCCTCAGCGTCATGGAGACGAAGATGCTGCGCTGGACGGCAGGAGTCACGCGCATGGACCGCATCCGAAACGATGCTATTCGGCAGAAGTTCGGTGTCGCGCCGATAACTGACAAGATGCGCGAAGCTCGCTTACGATGGTACGGCCACGTTCTGCGTGGAAAGGAAGATAGCGTCCGCAAGATAGGCCTTAAGTTCGAGGTGGTAGGAAAGCGGCCTAGAGGGCGCCCGAAGCAGCGCTGGGCTGATGCGTTACATACGGACTTGAAAGCGGCTGGCGTCCACCCTGATCTAGCGCTGGATCGGGAAAGGTGGCGTCATGACACCAGAATAGCGGACCCCGCTACGAAGCGGGACAGACGCTGAAGAAGAAGAAGAAGAAGGTAGCACAGATCTGACATTTTAAATTTCCTTTAGGTACGTCGGATAAAATTGAAAGAGACCGAGATTTTGCGACAAATAATATCACAAGCAAATAGTCATCAACTCATTTTTGATGGCAACGGTGTTTACTTATGGTTAGTAAAATTCTTCAACACCGATTTAGGTGCGCTGGAAGTCTACCTTGGACCCACAAAAGAAAGTACTTATCACTTGCAGTGGTTTTGTGTAATCAATGAGTGGAAGATACTGCGTTCTGCAACAATGCGATTCCATAGTAAATTTCGGGGCTCCTAATTGGATAGGGTCATGGACTCTGCACACATTTCTACTAACTGAATAGTAAAGATTTTCGAAACGGCGTCCGTTTCAGTTATACATCTAAGGACTTTTACTATGACACTGGAGTTCCAAGTTTTTGGTATAGCCTAATTTTGGACAGTAGGTATAATTTTCATGTATAGTGATGCTCTACGGATCTCCCACGATAGAGAGCCCGAAGGCTCTCTTGTTAAAAGACTTGTCGCAGGGCAACGTGGCGCGTCCCCGGGGTGGTTGATAGGGAAATGAAGCGCGAACCAAATGTGACCGTGTACTGCCCAGAGACCCAGGTGGGATGCTGTGGGTGGACTCTTTGCTCCTGCTGTGTCGGGGTCGACGCGTTCCTTGTGCGTGGGAACGGCATGTTCATGCACAGTGTGCGGATGTGTGTTCGCGCCTGTGCGGATTATAACTGTGTCGGCCCGGCAAAAGCTTGCACTCGGTAGACTGGACGTACATGTAAAGCAATTCGAGCCGCCTTAAGTCTCGTCCCGTCCCTTCGGGCAGTCTCATTGGCTGCCCGGAGTCCTTCGCCCGCACTCCAGTCAAACACAACCGCACTAAAGGGCCTCATTCCTTTGATCCCGAAAGAGCCCCCATTTCTGCAGCTATGAGAAGGACAAGTATGGAGAGCTGCTAAAATCTTAGGGCCTAACTAGGCGGCGCAAATTGACAAGGACTATAAGATGACGATCTGTACTTACAACGCCCGCACGCTCGCATCGAAAGCATCCGTCGAGGACCTGATGACGCAAGCCAGGAAGATCAAGTACGACGTCATTGGACTGACCTAGACGAGAAGACACCACCCCCTACACGCCGCCTACGACTCCTGAGAAGAACTGATCCTCGGAACATGCGACAGCAGGGGAGTAGGGGGCGTTGGTGTCCTCGTCAACACGCCATTGGCCATGAACATCGATTCGTACGAGTCTCTGACAACCCGAATCGGACATCTGCGACTGAAGCGATGTGGCTCCATGCCAGCTTTGACTGTATTCGTCGCGTATGCCCCAACATCCGACTACGACGACGAAGAGGTCGAAGCCTTCTACGTGGAGCTGGAGAAGATCTATAAGGAAGATCACACCTTCTACAAGGTGATCGTCGGCGACTTCAACGCTAAGATCGAACCGCGAAGGTCGCCGGAAGAACTTCACATCGGAACCCACTGTTTGGAGTGGAACGAGCAAGGCGAAAGGCTGTGTGAGTTCATCATGTCGACCAAAACCACCCATGGAAACTCACAGTTCCAGAAGTCTCCCTCACTACGATGGACTTGGGGATCTCCCGTTGGCCAGTTCCACAACGAGATCGACCACTTCATCTTCAACCGCAAGTATTCCCTGACCGACGTTTCCGTTGTCCCCAAGTTCTACACGGGATCGGACCACCGCCTCCTTCGCGCGAGGTTCCGCTCTTCGCGTCAAGGAGAGAAGGGCGCGAAGTTCAAGAAGAGGAGTCCCAGAACGACCATCAACTGGAACCTCTACACCTCTCTTGTCGGCCTTTGGGAAGATGTCGTCATGGACAACGTGGACGATGAATACGACCGCTTCGTGCACCATCTCCGCGATAGTGCTAAGGGAGCCGAGAGCTTGAAGAACACCAAGAGTCTGTCCTCGAAAATTCGCCACCGTGGAGCAGCTCGAGCGTCAAGCAACTAGCAACTGACGTCCGAGCTTGCGAAGCTATGCGGAGAGGCGATAAAGGAAGACCTTAAGGAGAGAGGGTGGAAGTGTTGGCTGAAGCTGCAGAGACAGGGTTGAGCATCTCCAATGTCCGCCGCAACTTCGCCAACTTCAGGACCAAGATGACCGCTCTCCGACGTCCTGACAGAACTGTCACCTCTTCTAGAAGGACCATGGAGAAGGTCATCCACGATTTTTACTCCGGTCCCTTCGACAGCCACCACGTCCACCTGCCCCACGCCATCTTCCGCAGGATGGATACGTCGTTCCCTCTGTTCTCCCTTCGAGATCCGACACGCCATCCGTCAGTGAAGAAACGTACAGCACCCGATCCCGACAGGATTAGACCCGAAAACCTGAAGAACCTCCCGCAAACGCTCATCAACACCCTTGCGGACGCTACCTGTCGGAGTGCAAGGTTTCATCCCAGTGGAAGACCAGCAAGACCGCATTGCTGTACAAGAAGGGAGACGTCTACGACTATGGCAACTATCGCCTGATCTGCCTGCTGCCCGTAGTCTACAAGCTGTTCACTCGAGTGGTCCTGAATAGGATCAGCAGAACGCTGGACAAAGGACAGTCATGCGAACAAGCACGATTTAGGAGGAGATTCAGCACGATCGACCACATACACACCATTACGAAGCTCATCGAAGTGTCGCGGGAGTACAAGCTGCCGCTGTGCCCTAGTTCATCGACCTGAAGAAGGCATTCGACTCCGTTTAAACTGAAGCGGTCATCAACGCCCTGTTCACTCAGGGGATTCCTACTCAGTACATCAGAGTCCTTCAAGAGCTGTACAATGGATTCACGACCAAGGTCTCACCATTCTACAACGACTCGTCATCGACGTGAAGAGAGGGGTTCGGCAGGGGGATACCATATCCCCGAAGCTTTTCAGCGCCACCCTCGAAAACGTAATGCGCGAGCTATAATGGGAAGACATGAGAATGAAGGTCGACGGCTAGCAGCTGCACCATCTTTGCTTCGCTAACGACATCGTGCTCATAACACCGAGCATCAGTCAGGCGGAGCGAATGCTGGCCGACTTCGATCGTGTATGTGGGAACGTCGGACTGCAGCTGAGTCTTACGAAGACGATGTTCATGAGGAACGGACAAGTTTCTGATGCCCCCTTCTCGCTCGACGGAATGAACATCTCCGAATGCTACAGTTATGTGTATCTGGGTCGCGAAGTCAATATGGCCAACGACCTAGCGCCGGAGCTGAGCAGAAGGAAACGAGCGGCTTGGGGAGCTTTAAAGAGCGTCGAAAAAGTCGCGAAAAAACGAAAACGAAGAAGGCCGGCTCCGTGCCCATCTATTCGACTCCACTGTTCTTCCTGCCCTAACATACGCCTCAGAGACCTGGACTATACGAAAGCAGGATGAGCACCCGATCAGCGTCGCGCAGCGTGGAATCGAGAGGACGATGCTCGGAGTGACACGACTCACGCAAGTGAGAGAAGGCCTCCGGAGTTCCGAGCTTCGCCGACCTTCGAAGATCAGAGACGCTGTCGCGTGGACCAAGTTGTCGAAAATTAGGTGAGCCGGCCATGTAATGCGCTTCGCAGACACCCGCTGAATGAGAGCCGTTACCGATTGGATTCCGCGAAAGGTCAAGAGAACATTAGGACGCCCATCAACGTGTTGGTCGGACTTCTTCGTGAAAGCGCCGAACGACCAATATGACGCTCTTCGTGTCTCTCGAGCGAGGAGGATCCATTGGAGCACTCTGGTACGCGACAGGACTCGAAGCTGCACTTACAATGATGAAATTTTCACGGACGAGTTGTCCGGGGCGCAACGATGGGCTTAGGGTACGGTGCTCATCGTGGAGCGCGGTCTGAGGGCGAAAGAATGCACCGCCCTTTGGCACAACTCTTCAACCTTTGCTCCGCCCGGATGAAACGAGCACCCCAACCAAAACTTGTGGTTTCCACCCAACCGCCGAAGCAGTGGGCCCGGGGCCCTGCACTGCGAAACACCCCTCGTCGCTATGCCGGCTGTTGCGTATGCGGCGCGGGTTGTCCGAGAATCGCTCTCGGGGCAAAGAAAGTAAAAATCGATACGGTGGCGTTCCACCACGTTGTTGTTGTTGCAACCCGCCCCGGACGAATCGTTCGTGAAAACTTCATTGTTGTAAGTGTAGCGTCGAGTCGCAGCAGGGACGAGTGGAGACGCTGCTGGCGCCCGCTGAGCAAGTCGATGATCAACGGGTGACCGCAGGTGATGGTGAGGCTAATGATAAATTTTGAACGCAATATGCTTGTTCTTTGATATTACCACAGTTCTGCCCACGCCTGTGTGGTTATACATGGAAGCCGTGAACTAGCGCACTATGCGTAACATATTCATCCTCTCCTCCCTCACTCACATATGCCATCATCTGCACAATCATCCCTAGCGTCGCAGCGCGACGATATTACTGTCGCTTCGCAACAGCGTCGTTGCATTGCTGTATTGCCACGCCCACTAACTTCACCTCTATGCCTGTAATGCCAATGAGCGCATGCAAGAGGAGTAAAGTAGCATACCGATTTCCCACTCAACCATAAGTGATCTGCGCATAGCAGAACGCCTAGAATTGTTAGGTCACATTGTCGCTGAATGCCCATTCCATTTCCCTTCACGTTATTGAGCAAATGTATAATGTGTGGCGCATTCAAAACGTGGATTGCTTGACGACGTTTATCAATCAACTGTGTCCACAGGCTTTTTCACATTTTTAAGTGCTCACACATTTGAACAGCAAAATATTAAAACGAAAATTAAGAAACCCACTAATCGTAAGATCTAAAATTGCCTATTGTGATAGCAAAGACTATCAGGGGAAGGACCCTTCTCAGAACAGTCAGAAACTCTTAATCCTGTACAAACTCTTTATTGTCTTGTAGGATGTGTGATAAATATTCGAATGGTCTCTTTCTATTCGTCTATCTACCACACAGAACATCTTTCACTTGGATTCATATTGGATCCAGGAGGACAGAAGAATGCGTCAGCAAATTCAGGCCTATTCTTAACCACGTTGTTTACCCTGAAACATACATTTGCCGTAACTGTTGCATTAAATATGCTCCGTAATTTTTAACAACGTCTTCCTCACTTCATGTTGTTATGAGGCTAGAAGGTAATCATTATACATTTTGGAACAAATTGTAAATTTTGGTTGTCAAATATTTAAACGATTTTTTAAACAAAAATATTTCGTTATGTTTTTGTTAAATCGTTATGTTCCTCTAAAAGCATAATTAGCCTGCACTGTTCTTTAAAATGGGAATAAACCAGGAAGAACTTTTTATATGTCATTTTGACGTCAAACTCGACACCTTTGTAAGCAAACTGATCACCTCATAAAACGAAGCGGAAGTCTAATTTAAACTAGCTGCTGTTCGTAAAGCTCAAGAAAAATTTTCGAATCAAAAAGTTCACAACAGCTTTCACTGGAAATTTATAATATGACTGCCGCAAACAGTGGATACAGCGATCACAATCTAGTGAGTAATGCTTTTGAATTCTCATATTTTTTTAGTCATTCACTTACAAAAATTATATGCAGAAAACATCTGTTTTTTCGATATGCAGTAAGAGGAAATCGCGGTCGTCTAGCGCACCGCGATTGATATCAGAAATTTTTTTGGTGATTTTAAGAACTAGCCAACAGGAAAATTTGCGAAAAGCTCGCACGTCTCTACCTCGCAGTTTCACTTGAAAGCAAAGCAGTTGCCGCACTATCGGTCAGATACACATAAATATTTTTACATTCACAGGCATTCGGCATTCACAGCAAAAATATTAAAATACTTTTCCCACGTCAGAGACACTAAGGGCCACTTACATAGCGCTAAAGCATTGCTTCCGAATTACAACCTGCGAACTCAACATCGAGGTGAACTTCGCAGCTCCGCCATGAAATGAATGCCTCACTTCCAGACTCGGCAGATTAAATGTGGTAGACCATATGCCGATGGGCTGGCTACATGATGGACGAGCGATGGACGAGAACAGTGAGGAATGGATGCAGAGAGAATTCTCAAACAATGAAAGCCACTACGTTCGACGCACGGTTGGCCTAACTGGCATTTTACACGGAGCAGTTCAACTCGCTTATAAGCACCACAAATTTCGAAGATTACAACACATTCATTACCGAATACGCCGCTCCGGGCAACATGCACAAGCGGGACGCGAGGGGCAATACGCCATTTCTTAATGGCTGCTTTAGAGTCCATATTTCTAATTAAAATGCACATATTTGAGTTCGTCATCCCAAGTTCTATCGTTTGACATACAAATTACATACAAATTCCAGCAGAGTCGAACAATGCGTGTAGGCCTGGCTGAGTCAATCGAGTGGGCGCAACAACCTGTACGGTGAGCTTAGCTTGACGATAACAGCTTATCTAAACGCGCAAAAAATGTAGGAAGCCATATAGCTTTTACATGTCTGGCATACAGCTAGTTTTGCATCTCCAAAGATCATCTTCCACGAGTACTGCCAACTTGGACGCGCGAGCGTGTTCGGAGCGCAATAATTTGATTCCTTCCGGAAGCACTTTGTAGATTTTGTAGGAAGTAGAAAGTTGTAGCAGTTCGTTGAAGCGCGGAAATGTAGCTTATGATGTGTCAAAGTTACAGCGGTACGAAAGCGCAGGTTATTCTTGTGCGACACGATTTTTTCCGTTTTCAGTCAGCTGCCATTTTAGAGCAGTTGAAGTTTCGTGCGCTCTTACTCGCCCATATTTCGACACTCTATAGTGCCGTTCTGTTCAGCACGAAAAGTTGTTTCGAAACTTGTCAATCTCAACCAATTTCGAAAAAGTCCGCTTTTTCGCATTGAGGACGAAGCCGAACATTCTCGGGACGATACTTACTTAGATACTTAGACGGCTCGTCCTCACTGGTCGTGCTGGCCCCAACGCAATCGCCATTCGTTTCTTTCTCTCGCAATCGTCATCCACCATGTTCGTATGGCTCGAATGAAACGACGGTTACGACCGTCAGCCGATTCTGAATTAGAATTTGGCAACAAACGCTTCCTTTCGATATTTTCGACGAACACATCTGACCATCTCGTTGGAGGTCTACCTCGAGGACGCTTGCACCCTCTTGGAATCCACTGCGCTGTTCTTCTTGTCCAGCGGTCGTCCGTACTTCGCATGATATGACCGGCCCATCGATGCTTCATCTTCGATGCGTGTTCCGCCGTGTCTGTTAGTCTTGACATCGTGCGTAAATCGGAACTGTGAAGGCCAGCTCGGTGTTGTGATAACCGGCTAAACTTGAGAAGACATCTTTCGAGCGCTCTGTGAATAATACGCAAGGACTTCGACGTGGACGCAGTGTCAGCCCACGTTTCGGCTGCGTAGCACAGCGCTGGGAGAACTGTCGAATCGAACAGGTGGGCACGTAGATCGGGACCATCGGGATCCGAGAGTTGGTCGGTGGCCTCTTTAAGAGACCCATAGGCCGACCACGCAGCCTTTCTCCTTCTTAATAGTTCTTCCTTCATATCGTTGTCCATGTTGATGGAACGGCCCAGGTACACGTAGGATGTTGTTTCCGTCAAAGGAGAGCCATCAATGTTGATATGGTCTCCTTCGCACCCATCATGAACTGTGTCTTCTTCCGGTTTATTCGCAGTCCGAATTTCATCCCTGCTTCGTTGAGCTCTTTCAACATCGTCTTCGCCTCAGCAGTAGTCCTTGAGAAGATGACGATGTCGTCGGCAAAACGAAGATTCGAAAGGAACTTTTCATCCACACTAATGCCCTTCTCGTCCCAGCCGAGCGACTTCATCACCCACTGCAAAGCGGCAGTGAACAACTTTCGCGAGATGGTGTCGCCTTGTCGAACGCCCTTTTCGATAGAGATGTTGATGGGGCGTTGAAACAGTTGTATTGTCGTTGAGCAGTGACGGTAGCAGTCGGCCAGAGTTTTTACGTAGGACGGGTCCACTCCCTGGTCGACAAGTGCTGACAGAATTGCATTCGTTTCCACGCTGTCAAAGGCCTTCTCGTAGTCGACAAAGGTTAGGACAAGGGGCAGGTGGTACTCCCTACATACTTCGATGACCCTCGCGACGGTTTGGATGTGGTCCACGCAGCTGAATCCTCAACGAAATCCAGTTTGTTTACCGGTTGCGCTTCATCCAATGTTCGCGATATGCGCTCAAGAATGATCTTCGTGAATAGCTTGTAGAGCACGCTCAACAAGCATATTGGTCGATTGTTCTTCAGATCTTCTCTGTCACCCTTCTTTTGAAGAACGACGGTGCGCGAGTTCCTCGCGAGCTTCTTTCGGGACAATAACGTCACCGAAGATCGAAATTTTCGTAATTGGCCATATTTTTTCGTCCAAACTTCGCCCAGAGTCATCTAGGGGGTTAATTTGGGTACTGATTACGAACCAGACATCCGTTTTTGAAAACTTTGCCAACTAGAAGCGCATCCATGCCTAAAACTTGGGTGGTTGTGCCAGTATCACCGATTTTGTTCAAACTTCTAGGAAAGGGGGTTATTCGGGGGTGCTGAACACGATGCCAAAGATTTAGTAGGTTACAATAGGAGAACTACCAATACTGATAACTGAGGGTGAACGGGTCAAGAGCACCGGCTTCGCTCAGAACTGCTCTTCCATCCCCCTTTTATCAGATTCTTTTAAGGTTCATATCAAACCATTCCTTGGTTTCCGGCTTGACGTATATGACCTGACCCTTGCTTCACAGATCGAAGTTGGCAGCACACTCATGCAGCGCACGCCTTCTCCAGTGACCAAATTCCGCTCTCCACTCGAACCGTGGAGCCCCACCTAGGTCATTGTTTGCCTTCTTCTTGACTTGCTCTCACAGAATCACAGAACTTCTACTTCCTTTATGTGTGATGTCGTCTGTTCTCCTGTCTTGTCTTGCTCTGATCTTGTCTGTCATATGTTTGTTCTCACGCTTTGACACACTGACTGACACAAAGAAACCACCACCTCAAGCCCTAAAGAACACAACACCTATCAAAAAACTTAAGAACAGATAGAAATCAGATGACGGCAGAGAAGGCACGCCACGCTGCTTTTGCTTGTCGGCGGGAGCGGCACGTTGAGTACTGTAGTTATACGAGTTCTCTAGCAGAGTTGTCTAAATAAGCATTTCCAGGACAATGACTGACAGAAGCATTTCCTAGGTGCACACGAAAGGCAGGCGTCTAGAGAAGTGGCCCTTATCGTCTTTTGATTTAGACGTTCGAAAGTATTCGAATTTTGCAACCCTTCAAAATTCGAACTCGAATAATAATAAAATAGTGAGGATTGGATCATCCCGATATACGGGTGAGTGCTGATGGGTCCCACGAGGTGTGGATGTTGCGTTCGATCAAACAGCGCCGGTGGTGTAATGGCGTAGAGCATTCCCGTGCGGTCAGAGGGAGGCACGGGTTCGAGTCCCGCCTGGCGCTAGAAGTTTTGATCGCAACAAAACATTGTTGTAACAGCTTACATCCTCGTTACCAGCCAATCGAGGCCTAAAAAAACTGATTTGAGTGAGGATTGAATCCAAAGAGGCGTCAAGTTCACGTGAAATTTTTTCAATTTTTCTCCGATGCTGTCGCCTGCACGAGCATTGGGGCGTTTAACAAGGGAAGGATAAAAGGTAACCATGAGAATTCGAGATGGGGTTCGAATGCTAATTCCAAATGTGTCTTCCGTTTCTGCTGTGCGCATCTGTGAACGGAGTTGTGGACCATTTTCAGCATGGCTCGATTGCCCCTTAGCTGCGCGCTGAGTTGATGAATCGCAAAAAGGGCGAGCTCAACTGCCGGCCGAGCACTGGCGCGCAGACAGTACAGAGGCGGCGTGGTGAGACGAGGTGGTTTGTGGCTCGACTCTTCCGTGATGTAAGATTTTTGCACTTCCTAAAGAAGATCTACCACGTTCAACTAAATCATCAAATCAAATCATTCAGCAGGAGATGTTTTTATGACTCGCCATATTATTTTATATCATTACGATTTTGGACAGAAACCAACCGATAAATTTGCTGGGCATGAACATTAGCACTGTACATCGATAAGTCCGCAGTTGCGTAGTAGTACAGTGAAATATCTGACGTTTTGGAACAATAGTTCTAAACTTTCCTTATAAAGCAACGTTCGCCTAACCAAACTAAAAAGGTACCTTTGCAAAGCCTATGAAGAACAGTTGTTCATTAGTAAGATCTTCAAAGAATGGGGTCCTGGCTTCTGCTCCATGTTTGTCCTGGTGCATTTTGAACGCCTGTTCAGAATTGATTTATATTTATGTTTCAGTGCATATTTTAATCTCGTTCGATCTTATTCTTTTTGCTTTCTCAAACCGTCATCATCGTTGCTTCTTTTACAGCTATTCAAAATAAGTAAAGTAATTCATCCAAGTAATGTAATGTAATGTGGTGTAATATACCTGCCAGAAGAATCGGAAGATGCCCCAGTTTACTCGTTGAGGGAAATTCAAACGTGAGGAAAAAACAAGTAAATGCAAAGACAGTAAATGCACTAAGAGGCCCTTTAAAGGATGTTTATGTTAAAGTAATGCAACTATGGACCAATGTTTCGAATGTTTCTTCTCCACTAAAAATTGGAGACGCCTCCGGTGATTTTTATTTCGCCTCCCATCACAGCCTTGGGGTGACCCGTATCACACGGCCGAAAGAGACTTCCGAAAAAAGGCTTCTGACGATTTCGCCAAATGCTTCCCAAACGACCTCTAGTTATGCATGAGTGTTTTTCTACAAATAAATTGCAAAATATCGGTGAAGACCTTGAAGGAATAATTTTTTGCTATTTTCTTTCTATTCATTTCTTGTCCAGACATTTCGTTTACAATCCATATTCATGTCTCATCATGTGAGGTATAAATATTAGGATAACGCTGATGATCGAGTTCGGGATAAAGGATGAAGGGACAAAGCAGCTATTACTCAAACCTTCTTAGGATGCGCCACGCACTTTGCTTCTACGGTATGTCGTGGAGGCAAACTGTGGAGACGTGTTTTCGGCTTATACAATGGCTGATCGAAGAACGTGGTATACGGCACGCGACAGCCGGCACCTTCTCCGACGGCCCTCCGTAATCAAAACAAGCTTGTTTAAATCAGTGTTTTAGAAGCTTTTATAGAACCTTTTCTTAAGGAATGAAGTTCGTTGCAACTTGAAAACGAATTTCGAAGTATTCTATTCTTTTTGTCAAGGAATGTGTACTATTTAAACTTTATTAGAACAATACTACAACTATACGAACTATACTTACTTACTTACTTTGATATACTGTACTATAACTTTACTACCATACTACAACTGTACTACTTTAATACATATACGAACTATACTACTAAATTTTGGTTAGAAATGACTTCAGGAAGTTTTGCTTAAGATTTTTAATCTCTATGCCTAACAACGAAACATTCCCACGCATGTTGAGCATTGCGATGCTCTTTTGTCAGCATGTAAGAACCTGTGAGCGGAATCCAGAACCACAGTTAGTTTTTGCTGAACGATTTTTTTAAACATCTGAAAAAAGGTGTGAAAACGTGTGCGCAACACTCATCAAGCCCTATGACATCCCACTAGATGTGCATCGGTGGCGTAGTAGGTAGGAGTGCCGCCTCATAGGAGCATTCCAACGGGATTTTGAGCTCGAGTCCACGTACTGCCATTATTTTTGCACATATTAGTTTGTTGCTATTACGCTTTCTCACGATCACATGAGTCAATTGTAAGCCACCCTTTTAGAGCCCCTGGACCAGTGTTTACAACAAAACAAGGATGTCTATTTGCTTCTTCACATGAGCTAGTTTTTCAACGATGCGGATCTGCAGCATATCATTTCTCTAGAAAAAAAGTATTACTGCTGTTCCCTTTTGATCAACAGCTATGAAACAAAACTATGAAACAAGTAAGTACAGGCGTTTGTCACACCAGCAGCAATTTTTTTTAAAAGCTAGTGAGGAACAATCTTCGCCAAGATCCCATTTTCGTTATGCTACTTTTGAAATCTGGTGCGAAGATGGAAAGTAGTCGGCCAACAGCACGTTCAGGTGAGAGCGATTATTTTAGTACACTTATGTAATGACAAGTGCCCCGACACTCCTAACGGCGTGTCTCGCACGCGCGCGACTTTGCAGCATCATTAACCTATGGAAAGTAGTTTTGGTAAAACATAAAATTCGTCAACATCTAAACATCTAAGACATGGTGCGTACTTTATCGGCACCAAGCCGCTCACTACTTCGGTACCTTCATCATCGACATTCTGTCCGAACCGGCCATTAACGTCATTGGTTTGTGCTGCGCAGTACTTCTGTCCCTCACGCTGCTCCTCCGCAACCGTTCTCATGCTCAAGAGGTAGCGTTTCCAGATACCGATGGCATTTCTTCCGAGGCCAGGTTCCTCCTTACTCGTTTCTTCTTACTGGATCTAAATACTGGTCCGCATTACTGGTCTTCCTTTCCCCTCTTTAGTCCCCACCTTGGTCCCAACTCCCGGCTCACTCTGCTTCCACTATTGACCATTACTGGTCTCTTCTTGCTGGTTCCCCCGTCTTGCCTTCCTCCAGGTTGTTCCTTTCCTTCCTGTTCGCTCTCCTGGTCCACCCTACAGGTTCCCCTTTCTGCCCTGCTCTACTACCCCCTTATTGATCCTTCCGTGCTTACGGCAGACGTCGGTGACACCTATGCAGAATCAGGATGCTTGCTTCGCGACGTAGGGGACTGTAAGGTAACCAGGCATTGCGGCTGGCAGCAAGCTGACCATGAGTCACGTTGGTATTTCAGGGCGGAGCTCTACGCCGACGATGAAGTCGCGACGAGGCATCAAGACAGTTACTCCTCCGACGACCCCGCGGACGCCCGTCCAGGTCGTAGGCCTGCTCCCTTCATGAACTGCTTTGTCCGTATCTCCATACCATGTGTCGTGTGTCTGATGTACTTGTATGAGATAAACCTCCTTCTCTCTGAAGATTCAGAAGAAGTACAGGAAGCAGCTTTCGCTGCGCCACGTTGTTTACTGGTAGCAGCGAGTGGTTCACCCCTCGCTAGGCAGATCAAGGACGACGCGCGATCAAGTGTGTTTTCTCTCAGCCGCCGCCCGCTGGAGCTGATACTATTTTGGCCACTTAGTTTCTAGCTTTCACGAGCCATTTTCTTCACCGATCTATGGCAGCCGGGGAAGGGGTGACTCCGGATAAGGGTGTCTCATCTTGTCTGCTCCCTTTGTGCGTTTCTCTCGTGTTTCGCTCAGTTTATTCGCCCCCCGTCAAGTCCCCATGCGCAGGGGGACTTGCTCTGTCGGGTCGCGTAAACTGTAGGTCGTAGTGCTACAGGGGCACGGTAGGCCTTTGTCCGTAGTTTCTTTTGTATCATTTCATGCGAGCTCGCCCAGTAGTCATCTAAAAAACTCGAGTAAAAAAGGCTGTTTCTCCTAGGAGACCGGTTGGTCCTGTCAAGCACTGATTGTTGTCGGTTCCATTCCCTGTTCGACCGGGCCGTTGAAGTTCGTTGAGTAGGCGCTGAAGTAACGATTGTTGATCTGAGGTATTGCAGGTATGGCCACGATGGCCCGGTGGTGATGATTGGGTCAACCGCGAGAAGTGGATCCCGGACGCGGGACTTCGAGGTGTTCAAGGATCACGAGGTGAGGTTTACGTGATGAATTGGTTTCGATAGTAGTTAAGTGTTGGGTTTCAGTGATAGAAGTTAACGATGTTGTTTTTTTATTGGTTTCTCTCGTCCAAGGACGGGGTCAGCGGGTGTACGACCCGCGACCCCCCGTTTTGGGGATAATTTTATTTTTTTTTTGCCCATTTCGTGTGGTTAAAAAAACCCCACCGGTTGCGGTGAGGGGGACCCCCAGTTCCCCCTTACCTTTGGGGAACTGGGGGCCGCCCCCTCCGCGCAAGGTGGGAGGGGGTGAAGGTGTCAAGGACACCACCGCCAACCGGGTAGGCCACAGAACACCCCTTGGCCCGCCGCCAGCCACACATGCCTTGCGGCGGCGGCCGTCCGCGGGCTGGGGGTGCGGCGGAAGGTCCGAACCTCGGACCCCCGTGCCATGGACACTCGCTTAGCAACGGCGAGCGCCCACTCTGCGCCATCCGGCAGCAAGGGCGCGCCCGCCGGTGGACGCGCCTTGTGCCCGCGGAACCAGCGGCTCCACGGTGCAGCCGAGGCCCCTCTGCCAAGGGAATTCGAACGACCTCAGATCCTATTACTCGTTAGCTCGCGTTGGAGTAGTAGATACTGTGGTTCAGTGACCATATGGACAGTACCGTCTTTCGTTACCAGGCACAGATAGCATCGCTAACGACCGTGGCGCGAGGCGCATCTCGATGTTTACATTCCCCTACCCGATCCAAAACATATGCGTATCTCTTTCTTTCTCCCAACACAAAGAGGTATCCCACGGAATTCCAGCGCGGTTATGTAAACTGACGCCGACCAGACGAGCGATAAGATGCAGCTAGGGTTCAGAGGGTCTCGGTTAGACCAATGGGTCCAGTCTCCTCCCCTTTCCGAAACATATAACAAGACCACCAGCCACCCTAAGCATTTTCTGCTTTGGTGGGTCCTCCTGTCACTCGTTCTCGTGCACATTCTGTCGAAACTAGGGCGGTTGCCCCGACTCCCAGCTTTTCTCCTGATTCGGCCATAACGTCGGGCCTGGCTCGTTCTCTTAGGAACTTAAGTGACGACGCCATCCCCCGTGGCAAGCACGCCAAGGAGCTTCGCGACACCACTATGGTGGCTATTACTGAGGCCTGTACCGACAATCGGTCTTATACGAATCATGCGGTGACGAAGACGTTCAATGAAGGTAGCTGTTCTTTAGCTTCGGGACTTAATCAGTCGTTTGCGGTTGTAGGTGTAGGCGTGTCGATACGGTCCCTCTCGTTGCAAAGCTCACCCCGGATTTATGGCCATCGGGGCCCAGGGTTCCCTTCTTCCAAGGTACTGGGGAAGACCCCCTCCAGTTCTCCAATTGGTTGCGTCGCGTGCGCGACGTGATCCGACTACAGCAGCCCTCATGGTCCTCGCAGCAGAAGGCCTGTTATCTGGCGTCATTTTTAGAGGGTCTAGCTAAGGAAAAGTTTAAGGAGATGCCTAAGGAAGATCCAGAAGGTTATGATAAGGTGGTAGCCCACCTTACTAACGCATTCGAGGGACCACATCATTGGAACATAGCTAGGCAGGCACTTTCGTCCTGCCAACAGCAGCCGGGGGAGTCCGCATCTGCATTCTCCACTCGGCTGTTGACCTTGGTGAGGGCGGCTACTTCCGGACAGGATCTTTCCAGCCAAAGGGAGCGCGTTTTAGAAGAATTTGTGGCGTGCTTACGTCCCGATATTCGCTACTACGTTAAGTTAGACAACCCGTCTACTTCTGAAAAAGCGGTATCGAAGGCACAGATGGTGGAACAGCTCCTAGCTGAAGCGACAGCGGAACGCTTGATCAACCCTGCTTCCTCCACTAGCTATAGATGTTAAGGCAGCAGCGCTGCCGCTCCAGCCATCTAGGAATTTTGGCTATCAGCGTTCGAATCCATCCCTTCGGGACAACTATAACCACTCTTTTCAGCGATCTGGAAGCAGTGGCCCTCAGCGCTCGAATGCCACAGCGCAACAGACGCGCTGCTTCAACTGCGAAGGATTCGGTCACTTCTCGAGGCAGTGTCCGTCCCCAAGAGCTCAACGTCATGAGTCAGGTACGTCTAATTTTAATCCACGTAGTCGTCCTCCTAACCGTGACTTTTCTCATGCCGTGTCCCCTCGCGTCAGGAATGACAGGTCGCGGGAATCTCGGGAGCTTTTGGAAGCCCGTGAAAGAATTAATGCGCTTTCGGTATCCTTGCGTGAGAAAGAATCGGTCCTCGAACAGTCTCACGCTAGATTAAATGCACTAGTTAAGCGAAACGATGAGTTAGCAGTCTCTACTTATGGTGGTATCACCTCGTCTTCAAGATCTTGTTCCTCACCTTTTCCCCAGGTGGAGCTTCTGCTAGCAATAGCTGCTCTTTCTTTCTGCAGTAGTGCTGAGGCTCTTCCTGTGTCGGCGTGGATGAGCCCACATCGCTCGGATTCCGGTTTCTTACAATTGCTCCTTTCCGATGCTTTCCTCATCGTACAATCCGTTACTTCGTATCGCATCACAAGGTTCGCAAATCCTTTATGACGCGTGCTTTCCATTTTTCTCTCATTTGCAATCGCTTTGGGCTTTCGTCACTCATTCATCCGTCAACACCTTAACTCACGTCCTCTTACACGGTTTTTCACATATTCAGTTACAGTATTTCAGAAAGCTTGTCAGTGCACGGTATGGTCGTTGATTCTTTTTCTCTTCGTTGCGGTACGCACCGAACTCGAGCCCATGGAGCCTGAGACGCCTGCTGACCCAGGGAAGTGTGATTTTTATTCTTCTCAGCCGTGTAACGGCAGCGTTCAAGATCTTGTTGATGATGTGGAAACAAGATCTTGTTGAAGATGTGGAAACGCCTATGGACACGTCAGATGACGGTGCCCTAGAGCAGCCGCCACCGGAGCCGGAGCCGATATGTCCAGCTCCGACAGCGGCACCTTATGCCACTGTTGCCGGTCCGTCTCGTTTTTCGCCGGTATTTTTCGAAGACGACTTCCCACCTTTGTCGAAAGATGCTTCTCCCTGCTGTGTGACAACGAACGCCAAGCCCTGTTCTGTTGCTGATCGCCTTGACTTGTCAGACGAGGCCTTGCTTGCTTCGGATGGTGAGGAGGCATCACGAGCACCACCCGTTGGCACCACAGCGGCAGCTGACCTCGCGCACTCTATGGAAGACCTATCGGTAGGGACTAGCGCTCCGGATCCAATGCTGTCCCCAGCTGGGTCCTTCGATGGGCCGTCCTCGACTTCAACGGAGTTCCCCGGCCAATCCGGCGGTACGTTTCCCAAGTCTGCTGTGAACGCCGAAACGATGTCCACCGTAACCACCGTAGACGGTTACGATCATTTCGCTCAGGGGGCATCCCGTCGCGGTCAGGCCTTTTTCCGACGAGGAAGCCGCCCTGCACGGGGCAGTCGCTTTCGTCAGCGTGGTCGTACCCATCCACCCGCGCCTCCACAGCATTACGCGGGACCATCGGCACAGTTACCAGAATTCAATCCAAAGGGTTTCACGCACCACCTCATTAACTCACACCCGTGGGGGTATTACGTCAACCCTCGTCCGATCAGCCTGCTTCGCAAGAATGCTATCCCCGTTACAACTCAGTTATCGACTGAGGTGTACAAGCACCTTCCGGATGCGGGGTATATGCGACTCAAGTTCGCTAAGTTGCTCTTTCCGCAGGAACCACTACGCGTCGATCGTCCCCCGGCACGCGTACAGTTCATCGATCATCAACACCTCGAGGACACGGTCGCCTTCCGCGAGCGCTCCCAGCACATCATCAACGCTCTGATGGCAGGTACGTATGAAAACGTCGATGTATCTCACCTTGACAGGACACCAAAGAATCAGAATATATACATCGACGGAGCGCCACCGATCCTGAATGTCAACCGCCGTCCAGTTCTCTATCAGGTAGTCTCCGTTGTTTGGGGAACAGGATTCGTCTTGGAAGCTAAGGACTTTTTTACGGTTGGTCCCGACCGTCGAGATCTCCACTGCATCTTGTTGGACTTCTTCGCTATCGACACTATCACAGGTCTCAAAGGGTTCGACAAGTCCGGCTTCCCAATTAAGGACTTTGTGTGAGTTTGCGACGTTAAGCCTAGGCTTAAGGCAGCGGCTGATCTCACTCGTGTCCTCCGAGCTTCGCGTATTCCGCGCCCTAATGCTCTAGAAAACAACAACGCATTCTTCTTCAGGGTCGCCGAGTTCGCTTTCGTGAAGCCCAATATGATGGACGAGCCAGTCTTCGGCAACGTTCTGTCGACAGTTCAGCGTCAAGGAACGACGACTTTGTTGCGTGCAGCATTTGAGGGCGTTCCGGAAGCGGAAACGTTGACTCCTTCAATTTGCACGTTCCCGTTTTCAGAGATTCGGCTCGACGACATGGTGGTCGCTACTTCTCGGGTGAACGTGTCGTGCGCCATGAGGTTTTCGGAACCACCGGCATCAACTGGCAAGACAGAAGCTCTGCACTTTCATATGGCAATTCTTACCTATGCACTCTGAGGAGGAATGGTTCCCATCGAAGTGCGGAAGCTCCAGGACAAGGATCGCGCATTATTTAACGATCGCGCCATCGAGTTCGAGAACTTCGCCACCAACCCTTTGCAGGCCAGGAAGTTCATGTCAAATGTATTTAGTGTCGCATGTTCAGCGCTGGCTGCGGTAAACTCGATGAGCGACGGTCGGAAGTCACACTGGGTTACGGCGACGAGGATGGTTCCTTACAATTTCCCCATTTGGCTTTCCTTCACTCTTACGGATATGCCATCTGAGGCGGGATGGCAGTTCAACGTCCCGTAGCGCTGTGGATCACCGGATCTAACGTCCTCGCAACGTGCCTTTGTTTCTCACGTCGAGGCAGTTCCCACACAAAAAGCATTACATGTGACAGTTCAGGCTTTTCCGTGGTCGAACAATGCGATTACCGATGCAGTTAACGCAGCAGGACGCCACCTCGACACAGGGTCGTTCGTCGACATATGCGTACGATTGGGTCGTCAGACTTCACGTGCTGACCCCGTCTACGACATCATCTCTCGCACGGTGGTATGCTCGGCGAAACGTTCTCCTTCCAGGGCAATCGACATCCTCAGCTGTGTCTATGGTCGACGGCCCGTCAACCGCAACGGCGAACGTGGCCATGCAGCTGATCTCGCTCCCGAGTACACCGTCGGCAGCCGGACGCTCCGCCTCACGAACGACCAGCTCGAAGCCGTCCGGCTGGGCACCAGCACTTGCCCTATCGTCTCCAAGCAAGCGGCTTTTGGTACAGGTAAAACTGTGGTCGGCGCCCTCATGGCGGCCATAATCGCCTCACGCCCCGGTTCTTCAGTAATTGTAACAGCTCCCGCTAACGCGGCGGTTGCCCAGTTCACAGAGACCTTATTGTTGCTAAGAGATTTCACAAATCTCTCAGTTATTCGGAATTTTTCAGATGCGGCATTAGACGAAAATCGTTACCCAACCCCGGTAGACCTAAATACTGTCCTGAAGACGCTTGGCGACATCTACCGTGATCGACTCTCAGCAGAAGACCACGAGAGATGCAGCCTTTTCAAATCTAGGAGCCAAATGTTGGAGGATTACCTTGCCAACCCGGAGCTTCATTTCAACAAGACACCGGAGCTCCAGGAGGAATACGAGATCGCTGAGCGCGAGGTATCTCGTTCAGTGGAAAAGATGGTCAAGCTTCTCTTTGTTCTCCGCCTGCCCTCAGTCATTTGTAGGACCACAGCGTCACTCTTGAACATCACTCAACCCAGAGACGGAATGTTGCGGGCATATGTTCAATGGTTCGGCACAATTATATTAATAGGTGACGAAGCGTCGCAGATACCAGAGCCGGCGCTGGCAGCTATCGCCAGCCGATTTCCCGACGCCCTTCAGGTCTACATTGGTGACATCCACCAGCTAGAGCCCCACGCTCGCTGCTCGCGAACGACCAACTTGGTGCAAACCAGCGCGCGCGGTGTCATCACGGTACAGTACCTGTGGCTCCACTCGTTACCACGTTCTGCTCACATCCGGCACTCATTGGCCTCCCCAACATAGTTGCCTACAACGGTGCTCTAGTAAGCGGTACTCCACCAGAAGCACGTATGCTACTCTTGGACGTCATCCGGTTCCCAACGCAGTCGGTGCCTTTCATGTTCCTTGACATCCACGACGAATCCACCAAGGCCGCCAGTCGCTCGCATTTCAATTCTTTGGAGGCTAAGGTCTGTATGCAACTAATCAGTCACTTGCAGTGCGCAGGTATTCAGGCCGCCCAGATATGCGTCATTTCTTTCTACAAGGAGCAGTCGCGCCGCCTTCACGAGAGGCTAACCGCTAAAGGAGTTGAGCTGACGACGGTTGACTCCGTCCAAGGACATGAAAAGGAGGTAGTTATCCTTTTACCAACTGGGACTCACTTTACCGTCTCTTCAGCCGACTTCCTCGACGACAACAAACGAATGAATGTCGCGCTGTCTCGTCGTCGCCATGGGGAATTTCTCTTTTCGGGTGGTGCTCGTGAATTTTCTCTCGGCCACGTCAGCTCACTACGCGAGATCCCGTTCTGGCGCAGATTCATAGACTGGGCCTCGTCTCTCAACGCCATCGTCAATGGTACCCAGGTTGACCAGCTTTTTCATTAAGCTACACCTTACCTAAGTGAGTTCTCCACCACCGTTTCTTTTCTTCCCTCGGAAAGTCCGGGGCGGACTTTTAATTAAAGGGGGGAGGTGTAAGGTAACCAGGCCTTACGGCTGGCAGCAAGCTGACCATGAGTCACGTTGGTATTTCAGGGAGGAGCTCTACGCCGACGATGAAGCCGCGACGAGGCATCAAGACAGTCACTCCTCCGACGACCCCGCGGACGCCCGTCCAGGCCGTAAGCCTGCTCCCTTCATGATCTGCTTTGTCCGTGTATCCATACCATGTGTCGTGTGTCTGATGTACTTGTATGAGATAAACCTCCTTCTCTCTGAAGAGTCAGCAGAAGTACAGGAAGCAGCTTTCGCCGCGCCACGTTGTTTACTGGACCCGCTTTCTGGATGAAGAAGCTCAGAAGACCCGTCTTCCGATCCAGAAGCTCAGAAGCGCGCGCAGTCGCCGCTGCATCAAGCATGAAGAGGCTATGGAAAAAAAGAACAAGGAATCTTCCTTAAGGAATCCTTATGGAAGATTCCTTGTTCTCCGTATGAGTTCCCTTACGGCTTTCTCCTTGTTGTTTTCCCGTTCTAGTCCCGAATCTAGGTTCCTTCTTCTAGGTAGATTCCTCCCTCCTCCTGGCATCGTCTTCCTCTATTCTCTAAATCCGGTCTCTCTTACTGGTAAAGGATCCCCTTGCTGATCCTACTTATTGCCCTCACTGATTGGTAACTCCCCTAATGGTCCATATTTATAACCTAAACTCTTGTTGCTACCTCCTGACCTGCTTCATTGTTTCTCCTATTGACCCCCATCCCGATGCTCCACCAGGTCGCCCTCTTGATCGCTGTCGGTTCTCTACCCTTGAAGTTTCCCTTCTACTCTTACCCCTTTAGTGATCTTCTCATGCTAATGGCACGAAGTCGGCTTCTGAATCTGGACGCCCAGAGACGCTCGTAGGTGCTGCTATGTTAATCAGTAAACACTACGCTTTCCCTGCTGCAGCAACATCCTATGTTCAATAGCAAATTTTGCACGCGCTGTAGTTCATGAGGCGTATCTCACTTATATTAGATCTCTCGACCGCTCCCGCCGTGAATGATGCGGTGTATATTACTTACG